>JALAJA010000272.1:12500-17500 GCA_023376005.1 Doryteuthis pealeii | reverse complement strand
GCTGATCCTCTGTGGATCACATCTCTACTTCTCCACATAAGGTGAGTCAAAAATTAATGCCATTTTGTTTAGGACAGGTATAATTACAAAACACGGAACATGGATCATACATCAATGAAGCTGGTCCTCTGTGATCACATCTCTACTTCTCCATATAGGTGAGTCAAAAAGTAATACCATTTTGTGTAGGGACAGGTATAATTCACAACACAAAATATGTATCTACATAGTGACCTTCTCAATAGCAATGTTCCACCTTTCGAATGAGAACCATGTATCCCTGCTCCGTAAATTTTTCTATTGACTGTTTCTTTTTAGCCACATCTTCACTACAGATTTCTCCTCGTCACGGATAATGTTGGCCTTTTCAAAAACCTTTTTCGTGGGTCGAAGAGAGGCAAACATTATTTCCAGTGACAATTGATTACATAAATCAATCTGACATTTTCAACATCTTGTGTACCAATCACGTCTTGGCTTTCGACCTTACATGTTTCAATCACATCTTGAGTTTCATTTTCGCAAGTACCAATCACGTCGTGAACATTCAATTTGAACACCAATCAATGAACGCTAATGAACCGTTTTTACATATTTCCAAACTCAACTTATTCAAAAATACCCATCACCTCAATAACTACAAAAAATTGTTTTCCCTTTACTTGTTTTATATTGTCCTAAAAATGGTTTCTAAACCGAAACGTTTGAACGTTGACATTACGATCAATGATAAACTTTCATCCAGTGTAACATTGCGTGTTTGTCTACATTTCTTCACATATTGTCGGATTGATTTCCTTATTTTATTCCCATAAATCCATCAATCACACTTTTTCTTCGTTTTATTATTATTGTATTATAGCAGGGATATCCGGTCTTGCTCGGGAGAAATAACTTAATCTTGGGGGTCATTACAATGTTAAAATTCAAAAACATATTGATGCATTTTCTAGATAATCAGTCTGACGCCATTCTAAAGACTGCTTAAAGACGGAATCCTGATGGTTGAGTTGCCCTTGATATGCAACACTCCACTTTGACCCTTACTTGGGCTGGACGGTCGGTGGGAGAGGGTCCCTCGGATCAATCGGTGAGTCACGTCAACTCCTAGTACCTATATGATTGTCTCGACTGTATTGCTGTTATAGCAAACCTTAACCCTTTTTATCATATAGTTATTTACAAAGCTTAGCTTAGATGTGGCAAAAGGTCAGAAGTATAGGGCGCCTAATGAGGATTGAACTCATTAACACTGTTCTGCAAATCTAGCTTGCTAACCATTACACCACGTGAAGTGCCCAAACCCTTTTTATCATATATGTGCTAGAAGGCAGTGCCTGAGGGTGTTAATGTCCTGGATATGAGTGTTAAACTGCATCTAGTGGTGAGTGTGCAATTCAGGAGCTCTGGGGAGCGTGAGGTGCCCCATCCCATGGTCCACTCTGACCCGGAGTGTTAGCACCTGTTAGGGTCGGTCCTATCTCTAGGTTAGAGAGAAAAAATGAGTTTTAAAAATGCGTTTAAAAATTGAGTTAAAAAAAAGACAGGAATACACAACAAGAATGAATAAAACAAAGCAAATATAACGCATAGATCTATATTGATTGGCTGTCTGCGTTCGCACAGAGTATTCAGAATTTTAATTTCTTTTTTAATAAATTTTACACTTGCCTGAATCTTCTTCTTCTTCTTCTTCTTCTTCTTCTTATTATTATTATTATTATTATTATTATTATTATTATTATTAGTTTTTCATACCTGTCGTAGCTGGTCTTTCACTGGAGTCTGAGTGACAGCAAGTTTCCTCAGGTCTCAAGGACTCTGAGTATTCTAGCCGATCCCAACAATGTTGTATTTTGGATGGTCTCGATCCTTCCACTGATTTCTGGTTCACCCAAATTCTTTTCCAGGGCTTTGTGGATTGTTTCAATGGGACCAATTACAATTGGTATGACCTACACCTTTATGTTCCAAGCTTCATCAGTTCTTTGGCAAGGTCTAAGTATTTGTCTATCTTTTCGCTTTCTTTCATTTTTACTCGGTGGCTGACTGGGACAGCAAAGAGATGACAGGTTCGCTTTTTCTTGTCAATCAATACTAGGTCAGGTCTTATTATTATTATTATTATTATTAGTAGTAGTAGTAGTAGTAGTAGTAGTAGTAGTAGTATTTACTCCTTTTGAGTTTTCCCATCTGCATTAGATGACGGTCTTTCACTGGAGTCTGAGTGACAGCAAGTCTACTCAGGTCTCCAGGACTCTTTTGGGTATTCTGGCAGATTGCAGCAGTGCAGTGTTCTGAATGGTTTCAACCCTTCCTCTGATTTCCAAACTTTCCAAGCCCTTTTCTAATCCTTTTGGGACTGTTCCAAGTGCACCAACTGCATTTGGTATCATTTTCTCTTTCATATTCCATAACTTTTTCAGTTCTCTGGCAAGGTCCAGATATTTGTCCATTTTTTTTTTCATTTTCCTTTAACTTCACCCTGTGATCTGCTGGCACTGCAAAATCCACCAGTTGACAAGTTCTTTCTTTTTTGTTTATCAACACTAGATCTGGTCTTCTTGCTGGGATAAGGTGATCCGTTTTCATTTCAAAGACCCAGAGAATTTTATGCGTTTCGTTCTCAAGAACAGATTCTGGTTTATGCATATACCATTTTGTTGTATGGTTAAAATTTAATTTTTTGCATAACTCCCAGTCGATCACCTTCCCAACCCAGTCGTGTCTAGTTTTGTATTCTCGTTGTGCTAGTTTGCTTCATTCGCATAGTACATATCATTATTATTATTATTTACTCCTTTTGAATTTTCACATATATTATTATTATTATTATTATTATTATTATTATTATTATTATTATTCCACATTGTGCATGCTGCTATTAAAATTAAGCCGATCGTCAATAGGGCCATAATTAGATGAATCCAACCCATATGCGTAGTGCAACGACAAACCAGCTGTACTCCATTTAATAATCGACCCTGTGTCACATTCCTGCTCGTTGCGGGGTAATTATATGCTACAAGGATGGCTTTGGCATTGAATAAACCACAGAGGTTGATATACCATTACACCACACACACAAAAAAAAAACTAAACATGCAAATATAACGCATAGATCTTTTATTAATTGGCTGTCTGCGTTCGCGCCAAGTATTCAGAATGTTGCCGAAAAAATTAAAACCACATTTTGTCTTTGCTGAATATCTCAAAATTTTTCTGAACATTCCTCTTTTTCTTTCTTTCTTCTTTCTTTCTTTAATAAACTTTTCACTAGCCTGATCATTCTTATTCATATTCATATTCATATCCATATTATTATTATTATTATTATTATTATTATTATTATTATTCCATGTCGTGCATGCATGCCATTAGAAATTAAGTCGGTCGTCAATGGGGCCATAATTAGACGAATTCAATACGTAAGCGTCGCGTAACGACAAAAGGGTATAAAAGATGGCGGGGGCGGACATAGCTCCTCCGGTCTGCGACTGAGCATCCGTGTCTGCTTCGTCAGCACAATTATGAATCGGCTTGATTTTGTAGCGTTCGCTTTTCGTTGATTGCTTGGTGGCTGAGATGGTTGTGTATTTTAACTTACCACTGGTTCCACATCCTGCCTGTGAATAAAGCTCTAGCTATGAGTAAATAGTAGGGCAGATTTGGGTTCTTTAACAATGGCAGTATAGGAAAAGAAAAAGGCAAAGGAAAAATTCAAACCTGTTAAACTCTGCGTAAGAAATTGATCCTGTGTCGCATTCTGCTCGTACAGAAGGGTTGGTATATATATATCTTATATCTAATATATAAAGGAGAGATTTTGGTATGTACGTGTCGACGTATAACTCCAAAACGGGAGGTCACTCAGATTCAAAATCTTGCATACACATTGATATCCTTCTAACTAAGAAACACTCCAAAGTTAGTTATTGATTTTTACTGATTAAGGGATATAATTAATTAATCAAACAAAAATCAAACGATTTTTCGAAAGCTATAGCATAGCATAGCTGCTGCTGCTGCGCCTGCTGGTTTTATCAGCAGAAAGAAAGAAAGAAAGAAAGAAAGAAAGAAAGAACGAAAGGATATCAGCTTCCAGTCATTGAAAATGTTAGCGACAAACTTGAACTATGAATACATTTTAACGTAAAATAAATTCGTTTTTTTTATTCTATAATCTTTCTAAATATTTATTTATATTTATCGTATGTTTTTAAACTAACTTTTATTGTACAATGTACACTCACTTAAATTAAATTGTTGTCATGCACAAAAAATTGTAGAAAAATGAAAATTGTTTCAAAACACAAGTTTACGGTTACACTTTTTTTAAAATAAGATTTTAAATGTCAATAAAAATCAGTCACCAGTATAGGGTTGTATAAATGTAAATAAAAAAAATGATAAAACGAGTTGTTTTGTAATTAATACTAATGGTTTAAAAAAGTCTTAATAGTTTAGAGAACTAATGAAAACGTTTTAAAATGTAAGCAAAAATAGATATTGCATTCTTTTTATCGTTAAGAACTATATTTGAATTGTCATGTACAAAAAATTCAAAGAAATAAATTACAATGTACTTCTAACTCATCAAGCAATTAAAAACTGAATTTAAAATTGTCCCCAAATTGGAGTTTCAGTGAAACTTTTCGTGAAAAGAAGAGAAAATAATCTTGCTCAATATATAATTTGTATGAGTCTGTATCAATTTAATTATTTTTTATAGCGAGTTAGAAAAAAAAATATTTTGCTTCGGACAGCAAAAGTATGTTTTAACGAAAAATCAAATCTTATTCATATCGCAATCTTTTCATTCCTATCTTTAAAATATTAATTTAGTTAGAAATGAAATGAAATAATCTATCTTACAAATATTTATTTGGTAAGAAAGAGTGAAGTAAAAAACAATAATAAGCGAAATAAATAACAATAATATTTTTTTTTCATTGTTATTGTTTTCGCTTATTTTCGCTTATTATTTATTTCGTTTATTT
>JALAJA010000272.1:0-7500 GCA_023376005.1 Doryteuthis pealeii | reverse complement strand
CGTCACATTCACCATGAATTTATTTTTATTTAAACCTCAGTTATTGATAAAATTGTTATACCTAATTAATACTTTTGACTTTATCTACATTCTAATAACATGCAATTGTATCTATATATGCAACAAAATAGCGGGTTACAGTGTGAACAGGAAAGCTAATTTGCATATTGATATTAAAAGTTTAATTTTATTAAATATGCGCTTGGTATTATTGATTTCTAATTGTTTGTTTTTTTTTTCTTAATGAATATGAGCAAAAAACTCGGGGATAAATCTTAAAAGAAATCCTTTAATATAAAGAAATAACAGTAATTTTATTCTTTACTTCCTAATTTAACTAAATAGTTAAATTAGGAAAATTCAGCAATAAAAGTAGGGAGTGATGGAAAATGATGGAAGACTTAGTTTCAAAGTTGTTCTATTCTTCGATTATACCCCCTCTGTTTCAAATCATTTTATTTGGATTTTTATTCTTTACTTTCAAAAGTATTTCAAATTTAACATATTTTATTACATTAAAATTCAAATACTTGCACCCGGAGGGTGCATATATTTGCTAGTAATAATAATAGATACACCAGAGAGAAAAATGGACTAGGGAGACAATAGAGTGAAAAGTGGACTAGATAGGCAATGGAGGGAAAATTGGACTAGAGAGACAACAGAGAGAAAAATGAATTGGAGAGACATTAAAGTGGAAACTGGACTAGAGAGACAATAGAGTGAAAGAATGGACTGGAGAGACTACAGAGAGAAAAATGGACTAGCGAGACAACAGAGAGAATAATGGACTAGCGAGACAACAGAGAAAATGGACTAGCGAGACAATAGAGAGAAAAAACGTAGAGAGACAACAGAGAGAAAAAGTCCCTAGAGAGACAATAGAGTGAAAGAATTAACTAGACTACAGCGAGAAAAATGGACTAGCGAGACAATAGAGAGAAAAATGGACTAGAAAGGCAACAGAGAGAAAAATGGAATAGAGAGACAATAGAGTGAAAGAATGGACTAGAGAGACTACAGAGAGAAAAACGGACTAGCGAGACAACAGAGAGAAAAATGGACTAGCGAGACAATAGAGAGAAAAAAATGAACTCAAGAAGACTACATAATTCTAAAAGAGTCCAAATAAATTGGAATTTCTTTCTTTTCTTATGTTGACTGATACTACACTTTTACTGAAGAGTCATATCATTCATGAGCGAAGAGTTATCTCCCCATAACAAAAATGGCAAGTGAAAGTTCAATAATATACTGAACTGTACAGAGTCATACAACCATCTTGTTTCTTCAACCTTCCTAGTTGTTGCTCATAATCTTTCTTATGTTGCCTGATACTGCACTTTTACTACAGAGTCATATCATTAGGGAAGAGTTATCTTTCCTTACAAAAATGAAAAGTAAAAATTAAGTAATATAATGTACTGTACAGGCAATCATACAACCATCTTGTTTCTTCAACCTTCTTTCATACTCTTTCTTATGTTGCCTGATACTGCACTTTTACTACAGAGTCATATCATTCATTAAGGAAGAGTTATCTTCCCTTACAAAAATGAAAAGTAAAAGTTAAGTAATATAATGTACTGTACAGGCAGTCATAAGATAAAAAGTACAGGTAAATGTCTAGGAATTAAAATAGAAAATTCAACATTTCCATTTTTAAAATGAGGACCAAGTGAATATATATTCAGGCGGTTCCACACCTTCATAAGTTTAAAACCATTTTATCAACACTTTATCAAATATGGAATGTCTTTCATCTTTCATTGTTTTTCTCGCACATGAATCTTTTTTTCTGTAAGGCAAAAAATGTATGTTATCTTTCTTGTCTGTTATCTTATGATATAATGAAAAAGAGACAATGCTGAAAAGCCTTATTGTTCTTTTTTGTTAAAGAGTTCCACCTTTAATTGATAACATTATGTAAGACATTTTGTTTCTCGATATTATGGGTTATTTCTCAATTGCTTAAGTTTGCAGAATTTTGTATTAGGCGATCAGTATTCTGCTGTATTGCAAATTGAATCTGTACTGAGCATCAGAGTATTGGTAGGGGGTTTATATACAGGTTTTGGTTATTCCACTAGGTACTTTGGCCAAGCTCATTCTCTGGATTCTGATTGGCTGCTGGTTTTCAGTGCAGACACTTTGATCCATAAATACCCAAACAGCTGTATTGCAAGTTGAATCTGTACTGAGTGTCAGAATGTTGGAAGGTGGTTTATTTACAGGTTTGGGCTGTTCCACTATGTACTTTGGCCAAGCTCATTCTCTGGATTCTGATTGGCTGCTTGTTTTCAGTGTAGACACTTTGATCCATAAATACCCAAACAGCTGTATTGCAAGTTGAATCTGTACTGAGTGTCAGAATGTTGGAAGGTGGTTTATTTACAGGTTTGGGCTGTTCCACTATGTACTTTGGCCAAGCTCATTCTCTGGATTCTGATTGGCTGCTTGTTTTCAGTGTAGACACTTTGATCCATAAATACCCAAACAGCTGTATTGCAAGTTGAATCTGTACTGAGTGTCAGAATGTTGGAAGGTGGTTTATTTACAGGTTTGGGCTGTTCCACTATGTACTTTGGCCAAGCTCATTATCTGGATTCTGATTGGCTGCTGGTTTTCAGTGTAGATACTTTGATCCATAAATACCCAACACATTTTATCAGCACTTTATCAAATTCAGAACGTCTTTTGTCTTTCTTTTTACATTCATATCTATTTCTGTGAGGCACTACACGGCAAAATGATATAATGGAAAAAAAGTCAATGTTGAAAAGCTTTATTGTCCTTTTTTGTTAAAGAGTTCCAATTTATCTTATTGGAAATTTCACAGTTAATTATCTCCCCCTGCCGCTGGTGGGCGAATCGCCAACATTGTATGTTGGCACCAAAACCAAATTTCTCGACTTATCGCATAGCAGTTACTGGAGGAGAGACGTCAACAGAAACGCTCTCATTACTTAGCCCAAAAAACAGGGCTTATTTATCACGGAGCACTCACTGAGGGTAGTCGCGTAAATAGCGGTCCCTAAAATTCACTCGTCTCTTAGCCCAAAAACAGGGCTTACTTCTACGGACCGTTGACCTGGACGGAGGCATATTTTCACAGCACACTTTCGAAGGCACAAAAGCACACTATAGAAGGCTGAAGACCAAATAGTCTACTTGAAAAGGGCCCATTCACCGTCATTTAAAAGAACTGTTACCAGGGCGAGAAGCTTCTAAAATAGCATCCCCCATTACTTATCACTGAATCGGTTATGAGGAAGAACGAGAAACGTCCGAAGAAACATCCAATCAGCTTTTCCTACCGACGAACAGAATACCCTATTATCACCACTACTCCAAGAACATTATTTAACTCAAATAAGTCTTGTAGCAAATACCAATAAAATTTGCAGAAAGTTCTTGTATTATTTGTCAATACATCTATTAAATTTCCATTGTGTGTTTGTCTTTTTTGTCCGACACTTTGCCAACAACTACGGAGAAATAAGAGCTCCTTCGAATCCCGTAAATACTCTTAATCTTTAATTGATAACATTATAAATAACAAAATAGAATCAATCTATTTTTTGTAGAAAAAAGGGCAAACTTGCACATTGTGATTTACATACAAAGTGAAGTGTTGGGTTAATATCTACGTTTTATTGTCTTTTTTTGTTAAAGAGTTCCACCTTAATTATATAAGAGTTTTACATAATAAAGGTGGAAGTAATATAATATATTGAAAAGGCAGAAATAAAGACTACACGTAAATGCTTAAGAATTAAAAAAGAAAATTCAACATTTCCATTTTTAAAATGAGGACCAAGTGAATATATATTTAGGCGGTTCCACACCTTCATGAGTTTAAAACCATTTTATCAGCACTTTATCAAATATGGAATGACTTTTGTCTTTCATAATTTTTCTCACACATCTTCATCTGTTGTCTTTCTTGTCTATCATCTCATCAAACGACGTTTTTTTCACTGGTGCATTACTCTCCTTTTTGTTGAAGAGTTCCACTTTATCTTTTATTGATAACATTATGAATAACAAAATAGAAATTAAGCGATTTTTGTCAGTTATCTTATGATATAATGAAAAAGAGAGAATGCTGAAAATCCTTATTGTCCTTTTTTGTTAAAGAGTTCTACTTTATATCTAATTGATAAAATTATGAATAACAAAATAGAAATTAACCGATTTTTTTGTAGAAAAAAGGGCAAATTTGAACATTGTGATTTACATACAAAGTGAAGTGTTGGGTTAATACCTACTTTTCATGGTCTTTTTTTGTTAAAGAGTTCCACCTTAATTGATAAGACAACTTCTGTTATCCGTGTTATTTCTTAGTTGCTTAGGGTTTGTATAATTTCATTGGTAATAAAGGACTATTTGCTCGTAAATTCCTACCATAAAATAAACTGAACCCCCATTTTATGTCCGTGTTTTTGCAATGTTTTATTTTTCTTGCACCCGTTATTTTACAATACTAAATATATTTCCTTTATTTATTTTAATATTCATTTCAATGTGTATATTCTAATATTTTATTTTGTGAGAATGGTTAGTCTTAAAGTGGGGGCTCGTTTTACAATTTAGGCATAAATTGGATCCTCCTTTTATGACCGTAATTTTGTTTTTTCGTCGACGATGTTTAAAATCTGACGTTTTTATTTTAGAGTACCAAAGCCAAAAAGAAAAGAAATAACAACAACAAAAAGTAATCTTCAACTTTTTACTCGTAAATTCCTGCCATAAAATTAGGCTTGGGCATTTTATGTTAGGAATTTACGAGTAAAAAGTTGAAGTGTAAAAACGAACCCCCACTTTAAAATTAAGCATTCTCACAAAATAAAAAAAACCTTTAGAATATACACATTGAAGTGAATATTAAAATAAATAAAGGAAATATATTTAGTATTGTAACATAACGGGTGCAAGAAAAATAAAACATTTATTGCAAAAACACGGACATAAAATGGGGGTTCAGTTTATTTTATGGTAGGAATTTACGAGAAAATAGTCCTTTATTACCATTTCATTTTAGACAATCATTATTCAACTGTATTGCAAGTTAAATCTGCACTGAGTGTTGGTAGGCTGGTTACATACAGGTTTGGGCGGTTCCACTCTGTACTTAGGTCAAGCTCATTTCCTGGATTCTGATTGGCTGCTGGTTTTCAGTGTTGACACTTTGATCCATAAATACTCAACACATGTTCTGGTAGTTAGTACAGAGTCTGTATTCGGTTACAGCCTGTGCTTTTTTTTTGTCTGATAACTGAAAGTTTTTTCACTGTTGCATTATTGTCATTTTTTGCTGAAGAGTTCTACCTTATCTTTAATTGATGAATGATTTAATTATGAATAATTAAATAGAAATTAACCTATATTCTTTGAAGAAATGGTCAAATTTGGGTAATCCTTAACTTTTTCCTCGTAAATTCCCACCATAAAATAAACTGAACCCTCATTTTATGTCCGTGTTTTTGCAATAACTGTTTTAATTTTCTTGCACCCGTTATTTTACAATACTAAATATATTTTCTTTATTTGTTAAAGAATAAAGAAAATATATTTGGTATTGTAAAATAACGGGTGCAAGAAAAATAAAACATTTATTGCTAAAACACGGACATAAAATGAGGTTTAATCTATTTTGTGGTAGGAATTTACAAGGAACAAGTTAAGGATTAACCAAATTTTCACATTATGTTTTACATACAAAGTGACGTGTTGGGTTAATACCTTCTTTTCATGGTCTTTTTTTGTTTGTTTGTTAAAGAGTTCCACCTATTTCTTGCTTATTTATGTAGTAAAAGTTTTGAAATGGCCATTATTCCCTTCAAACTTTGCTTTTATGTTCTGGATAATATTATGCAACCCAAATTTTGTTATTGGAAATTACGTGCTATTTCTTAATTGTTTATGTCTAAAAGTTTGTAGAATAACCATTATTTCATTCAAACTTTGTTTTTCTGCCTTAGATGAAATTATGTAACTAGTTATTTCCTAATTGCATCTGTTATAAAAGTTTTGAAACTGGTCATTATTCCCTTCAAACTTTGGTGTTGTTCCTATGTAACACAAATCTATTCCTGGATAATATGTGCTATTCCTTAATTGCTTATGCTGTAAAGCCATCGTCGAGGCGGCCTAATGCCGGTGTAAGGTTTAAAAGGGTACATAATACATAGAGGTGTACATAAACATACATACAAAAGTGGAGATAATGACACATTCATGAATGGTAAAACGATAAACATAAAAGCAACAGACATGAGACTAGGAATAGTCCATGCTGTATAAATCACTTATAGTAATGTAAGGGGGGTCAAGGCCCCAACGAGAAGGGGTAGACCGTGTCTAACCCATGTGTCTCGTAGGTCGAGCAACTGGAAAAGAGAAAGAGACGTTCAAACCAGCCGCTTAAATATCAAAGGCCCCTAGCGGGAACCAGCGAGCTAAACGGGCAGACAACTCCCCAGGCAAATACGAAAGTAACGCCACACCGGTATCAGCCAATCAGCGAGAGAGTATATCCCCTATTCACTAGTGCTAGACCAAGGAGATTATTTTAGTGTCTGAGGTGGAGCACCGCACCTATTCATACGCTGAATTGGCGAGGGCCGGTATCGCTTATGCTGTAAAAGTATAGAAAATAGCCATTTTTCTATTGAAACTTTTCTTTTGCCTCTTGTATAAAACTATATAACTATTTCTTAATTGCTTATGTAATAAAGTTTTGAAAATATTTAATTATTTGCTTCAAACTTTGTTTTTGTGCCCTGAATTTAAATCTGTACATATTGAATCAGTCATCAATTTAATCTTTTTTTTGTTTGTTTGTTTGTTTTTCTTACTAAATTCATTAAAATCTTTGGTCATATTTTTTTCCTCCAGCAATTTCAATTTTCAAAGGGAGAATTATCTAAATTTGGTTTTAAATTCACTTTAACAGATCCAATACAATTTCAATTAAATACCTTTATAAGATGCTTTATATATTTACCAACCCCTCCACACGAGCAGAGTGTGACACAAGGCCAATTTCTTAAGCGGAGTTTAACAGGTTTGAATTCAGAGTTTTCCTTCTCCTAGACCGGTTGTCTAACCACGGTTAAAGAGCCCAATCTGCCCTACTATTTACTCATAGTTGGAGGGAGAGTAGAATTCATACCTTTCCTAAAGGGTATTAGCGCTAAGTGAAATGCAGTTACCACGTCCAGGATTTGAACTCGGGGCGACGAGTCCATTTCCTATGACTTTAACCATTACACCACGCGCTTCCTACAAGCTGCTTTATTGCTGCTATGTTCCATTTCCAGTGGATAGGTCAAACCCCTAATTTGTGGTTGTCTAATTAGGTATTAGCGGTTGATCTTCGGATAGGTCGCATTATCATCTGGCTAGTTACACAACCTATTCTAACATAAAACTTATCAAATATTCACCTTTGTTTCAAGATTTTGCTTACAAATATTAGATTGTCCTGGTATCTCT
>JALAJA010000271.1:0-13025 GCA_023376005.1 Doryteuthis pealeii | reverse complement strand
TCCTGTAGGGGGGGGGGGGTCTTTCCAAAAGCAACTCAACTCCTCATTAAATGTAATCTCCCCAATTTTGACTTGCAAAAATACCCTCCCAGCTGACCCACCACCACCACCACCACCAAAAAAAATAAACTTTAGCCTCTAGGACACGGATTACCAAACTACAGCCCGCGATCCGGATCCGGCGGCCCACGGAGGCATTTTAACAGACCAGACGTACTTATACCATTTAAATTTGAATATCATGTTAAGGTTACTAAATCTTCATGGACTTGACTACTGTAGGTAGGTTACAAAATTTTGTGCGTGTGGGCATTTCACTTGTTACTTACGCAATCCAGAATTTTCACTTGTTACAATAATAATGTGGCCCACGCTCATTATTTTTTCAATTATCCGGCCCACTATGAAAAAAGTTTGATCCCTGCTCTAGGACAAAGGGTAAATTTTCAATATTCTTAGGAGGAATGGGACGTTAATGTCTCCAACTTCTGCTAGGGGGGGGGGTCTTTCCAAAAGCTACCAGACTCCTCATAGAGTGTCATCTCCCCAAGGATTTTATAAAGATTAGGATGAGTTAATGGATGGTAGGAGGTGGTTCTTTTAAGTAGATGATGAGCTGTAGGTTCCCAGCCTTCACTGGGTTTTTCGTATCTGGCTAAATTTGAGTATACCCTCAGAGATGCTGATATGTACGCATCCTGCGTCAGTGACGTATAAAAATCTAAAAGGACGCATAAAAATTGTATCCATGTGTCCCAGTATATCCCCCCCCCAACACACACACCATTTCCAGCTAACTGTAAATATTTCAATATTTTATTGGAAATGAATTACACTGTGTGGGGTGACAGGTAGGAGTTAGATGGCTTTAGTTGTTCATAGATAAAAACTCTGCAATTTATTAAGAAACTTGAGTTGAGACCCATCAAATTTCCCAGGGACTCATTCAAAGCAAACCCGTGAGTCCCAGGATGCACTAAATTAAAAGCTATCAGCATCACTGTACCCTTTTTAAAACTCCTTGCTCACCATTGGATAGCAGTACCTATCATTCGATGTGCTTATTGTGAAAATTTTACGATTGTTCCCAAATCTAAAATGTTATTCTATTTTTGAATTTGTCCTAGAACAATAAACATACATATGTCTTTAAAATATTCTGGAATGAAACAACTTTTTCCCCCCAATTTTTTCATATCACAGCCGGTTATTTGGTCCCGAGTGAGTACAAATGAAGTCAGGCATAAATATAAACACCACCATTGGGCTCCTTGTAAAATTCCACCCAAGAAAAGTTTTGTATGATCTTGGTATGGAGCTTTGTTTTTAATTGCATGGCGAGACAGCCTGACAGAGACACCACAAATATAGTTTTTTATATATATATATATATATATATATATATATATATATAAAAATGCTGATACCAAAAACTAGATCTCTTACTTGCACCATTGTTTGAGGAAATAGCACCAAAGATCATCTACTAAAATGCACCAAAAATTCTGGTTTTTCGCAATATTTAGCCAAGAAATTGGTTAGAAAATTTAGCAATTTCAATATTTAAGACAGAAAAGATTGTCATTTTAAACGAAATGAATAAAATATAACTAGAATTCAAATTGAAAATATACGCCCCCCCCCATCACCACTGACCCGTCCCCCTCCCTCCGATATACTGCTTTTTACCTAATAATTAAGCTATAACAGTGATAACATTCGAAAAGATTGAAATATATTTCCTCAAATGAAGACAAAGTTTTAAGAAAAATATTTGTGTGGTAATTATTTATGTTAATTTGCAACTTTCGCCACATGAGAGATGTTACAATTCCAAAATCGACCTACCCTAATATATAATGACAACGCGACTCTATGGAAGGCTGAAAAACATATCATCTGAATCATTCAGTTAATGAGAGCAAGTGAGACTGTTATTTTGACTGACTCGTTGAATACTCTCTTTGGTTTTATTTGTTGAGATTACTCACTCAGGATGGGGGGGGGTCTGGCAGAATTAAGCTCGCCTCACAAAAATATTGTATTTCTGGCAGACAGACAGACAGACATCTACTTATCTATGTTCCACCCACGTGTCTGTCTGTTGTGCTCTCTTTCGTTTTGGGCTCCGATGTTTACCAAGTGCCCTAACTAAGAATACTATTTATGCATGGGACAGACTGATTAAATAAGGTGTGAGCAGTACCCAGTTGTACTTGAGGCCAACTCTCTCAAATATCAGCATTATTATTATTTATTTATTTATTTTTTGTAACTGCTTAAAGTCTTAGTTGAAGTAGAGTATTTGATGACGGATGAGGAGTTTAATGCTTATATTGTCTGGATTCTTGCTTATATTTTTTCATCTTATTATAAGGGAGATTGTGTGTTTGTCTGTCTGTAACCGCTATATATCACTTACTGAAGTCACAATTCCCTTAGTTATTATACATATTCTTATGATTTTATTTTTATTTAAACCTCAATTATTATAAAATGTTTTTACATTATTATACTGTTGACCATATCTAAATACTAATTATGCAATTGTATTATATACAACAAAGGTGTAATGGCAAGGCTAATCTGCATATTGATATTAAAAATTTGATTTTAATAAATATGTACTTAGTTATTGATTTTCTAATCTTAATGAATATGAGCAAAAATCTCGGGGATAAATCTTAAAAGACATCCATTAACAAGAAATTGTAAGATTTTATTCTTTACTTCCTATTTTAATAATAGTTAAATTAGGAAAATTTAGCAATGAAATACAGGAGTGATGGAAATGTAAGTTTCAGTTGTTCTATTTTCCGATTATATCCCCCCTCTTTCAAATCTTTTTATCTGCATTCTTATTTAGTTTCATTAGCCTTTCTAATTTAATATATTTTATTACATTAAAACTTAAATACTTGCACCCAGAGGGTGCATATATTTGCTAGTTTTTTTAATGACCCCCCCCCTTTAAGTACCATTTAGGCAGTGTGTATTTTAGAAGTATCAAATGCTAAGACAAATATTTTCTCTACTTTGTATATGGCTGGATAATTTTTTATTTTTTTATTTTTTTACTTTGCTTGATATTTATTTACCTCCCCATGGAGATAGTTTTGTTTGACACAAGGTCAGTTAAATATGAGGGGCACATGTATGGGCAAGAGTAAAAAATTTGCCTAGTCTAAATCTCCTCTTTTTTGTACAATGGGAGGTGCTACTACACAGTTGGTATCCCCCAGTACCAATCTTGCCTTTTTTTCCCTCTATGTTATGTCTAATAAGAACTGACCCAAGAGATTAACATATATACATGAAGAAAGTTTAAAGCTTCTAAGATTCACTTCATCTCTCTCTTAGGCAAACTCGGATTTTAGAAGCATTGAATAGTAAAACAACAGCTTTTTTTTATTTTATTATTTTTTTACTTTTAATGCATATTTTAGTGGGACTGTGGATCTGGAAGCAATTAAAGGGTTACTGGAGTCAGTAAAACTATACTGATCCAATTGAATTTTATACTTTATATGGCCCTAATTTAGTCTGTAAAGTTATACAGTACACACTCTTTACAAATAGATTATAAAGAATCATTTATATTTATTTGTAGGCCATAATCACTTAATTAGAAGAGGAGTTGGAGTCAGAGTTGCCAAAAACAAGGAGTCAAATTTGAAGGTTTTTTGTCGACTCCAGAGCTCTGGATTTTAGATTGCTTTTAGCATTAATTTATGACTTCCAAAATTAATTTTCATTGCACTCTATCTGGCGATGAAAAAAAATTAAGATCTTTAATTAAAGATAAGATAGCCATTATGGAAATATAGAATTAAGATATAAATTTATTTAATTTCACTGGGCTGTTTAGCTCTGTCAAGTCATCCACCCAGGAGCCCAAAATAGATGAGAACAAGTTGTGCTGACCCGCCTTCACATAGGCCACACCATCATCATTTACTAGAGGGCACAGAATCCCCAATATGTACTACATGCCAAGAGAAATTTACAATGAAATATATACTGCTAGAGTGAGTAGACTTTGATCCAGTGTGAACAAAATACTACCAAGCAAATAATTTGAAAAAACTTTTCACAAAAATAAAACCATCCAGGATTTAACATTTCCTAAAAGAAGTTGGATTGTACTCAAAAATATGAGTAATTGAACAATAGTTAAAATATATACATATTTACATTTGTTTTCTACCAAACTATCACTACAAATCCAAAATTACTTGGCATTAAATGACCCACCAAGGTTGATAGGCCGTAAAACAAACGAAACTTCAAACCCATTGGATCTGTGCGGTAAAATGGGGAGCTAATGGTAGGTGTTGCACTCCATCTCTCTGGTCTAGTGCTAAAAAAGGGAATAAACTACCTCACTGTCTGGCTGTTTACCAACAATAGGCCACTCTGCCAACATGGAAGTGTATGGTGAGTCATGAATGGATTAAAAATGTCCACAAGTAGTGTAAGGAGTTTGCAATGATGAAAATGTTCATATATTTCCACAATGACTTGGGTGTCGGGCTCGTATGACATAGACATACAAAAACTGCCACAGTATACAAGAATGCATCGACTAAAATGGAAATAGAGAATAATCCTGCCATGAGTCTAAGGATGGAACCTGGTGGATAAGCAGTCTATAACAGGCATAACACGGTTTGACCCTTACTTAGGTTAGACGTGCAGTCAGAGAGGCCACTCCAATCAATCGGCACGTATATATATATATATATAAAGTAAGAAAAGTCGTCGGGGCAGCCTAATGTCAGTACCTGCTAATCAGCGAGGGAGTCTATCCCCTTTTCACTAGCGCTAGACCAAGGAGATTATTTTAGCATCTGAGGTGGTGCGCTACACCTACCATCAGCTCCTTACTTTACCACACAGATCCCTGTGCTACTTATATGCTGAGTTGGCGAGGGCCGGTATCGAACCAAGAACCTGTGTCTTTATTGTTTAATGCCTCTTAAGGTAAGTAGGTATATATATATATATATATATATATATATATATATATATACCTACTTACCTGAAGATGCATTAAACAATGAAGAGAAAACTTCTCAATGAAATGGGTTAATCAACTTATAAGTAAAAAGTGAAAAAAAGGTGACTGAGTGCAAATGATTTAGTGAATGTAACCCTTCCACACAAACACAAAAATCAACAGCCACACAAACTAAAACCAATTAAATGAAATTGATTTTTTTTTTTTTTTTTTTTTTTATATATCTGGAAAAAGAAAAACTCTACCTCGTGTGTGTGAATCGTATTAAATTTATAAATAATTTGATGTCCTGATCAGGATTTAGCTCCTCCTCGTCTCTTTTCATTCTTACGCCCCCTCCCCTAACCCAAGGGTGGAGTAGGTATACTTACCATTTTTGTCAACTGCAACTCTTGTCTTTTCAGCATTTCACTAAGTTTATTCTAGCATGGCACAAGGTCAGTTGATGGTGGGATTAGTGATTGTTACGATCAACATTTGAAAACATTTTTTCTCTCTACCCACTTTGTTTCATTTCATTTAGATTTTTTCTATTTTTTCTTTTTTTTTTCTTTTTTTTTTTCTTTTTTTCTCCTTTCTCTTCATTTTTTTTTTTCCCCTTTTTTTCCTCTTTTTTTTCTTTTTGTCTTTCTTTTTTGTTCTTTTTTTGCATGTTCCATCTTGGCACTAGAGATAGTTTGTATACAAAAGCACTAAAATGACCAAATCTTTCCTTGAAAATTATTTCAGACAGCTTGGTTATGTTAGTACTTTAATGTGTGACTTCAGCAAATAAATTGAAAGAAACCGATAGGAATGTATTGAAATGTTCCATTTTCTGAAACAAAATTGTGATTGGGGGGGGGGAGATGAAAACTGAATTCTTTAACACAATATAAAATACAAGAGGTTTGAAGGAGAGCATGAAAAATGAACCATCATTACCACATAATACCATTGGATGGTCTCTCTCTCTCTCTCTCTCTTCTCTCTCTCTCTCTTCTCTCTCTCTCTCTCTCTCTCTCTCTCTCTCTCTCTTCCTTGTCTCTCACATTCTATCTCACTCTCTCTCTCTCTCTCTCTCTCTCACACACATTCTGTCTGTCTCTCTCTCCTTTTGCCAATACCATTCATCTTGTAATTCTACCAACTAATTTATAAAAGTTAACCCCCCAACCCCTTCATGCCTTTGTGCATCAGCACAATTTTTTCATTTTCATTTTTGTCAAGGGTTGCAAAGAAAGGATTTTTTGGGGTTTTATTTTTTAGATTTTTTAAATCATTTTGAAATCAAAGACTCACCTTATCAATTCCAAACATCTTGACTTAATTTTAAATATTTTTTCAAATTTTATTTATTTATTTATTTTCTCTTGTCTGATCCTTTCATTTCCTGTCACCATTTTATTCTTTCCTCGTTTTTCTTTGGTTGTTGATCTGATGACATCCTACACCCCCCCCCCTCCAATGGCTGTTTGGCTCCCCTTTTTTTCTCACCTTGCTCTTCACTTTAACAAAACTGGGGGGGGGGGGGTCTGCTTTGTCATTTTCTTTTTTTTTTTTTTTTTTTCCTTCTAAATTCTTTGAATTTTCCTTTTCCCCTCATTCTAAAGATTTGATCCCGCCCCATAAATAACATTTTTTTTTCTTTCTTTTTTGTTTGGTTTTTTTTTTTCTTTTCTTTTAGAACTGTTTTTATTTTTATTTTTTTAAACTAACCTGTTTTCCAAAAGTCTTGAAATATTTTTCTCTGTAAAGATGATCAATTATTCGATCATGCACCTTGTTGTTCTGATTGAATTTTCATTTTTTCTTGGAATGAAAATGATGCAAAATTTCCTTGGAAATCTCATCTCATAAGGTTGTCAATTTGGATTTTCTTATTAGAATCTGAGTTTAAATCTATTATAATGGACATTCAGTGTCTGGCTGTAACCGAAACTAATCACTACATTCTATTCTTCCTTATTTGAAGAATGTTGTTTCCAATGTTATGGGCATCAAAAAGAAATAAAAAGCTGTTCCTTATAATTCAACATTTGAATCTTTTCCATTGTAATAATACAATTGAAATAATTGTCATTTATTAATGGAAAAGATTCAAATTTTCTAAATTTTTTTTTTTTTTTTTTTTAACCCTTTTTTTATAAATTTTATGATTTTACTTATGATACAAACCCTCTAACATTAATTTTTAAAACTCCCCCTCCCAATTAAAGATTTAATGTTAGAGGGTTTGTATCATTAAGTAAAATCATAAATTTATTAAAAAGGGTAAAAAAAAAAAAAAAAAAACAATTGAAATGGAAGCTTCATTCTGTCCCACGGCTTAATAATTTTTCAAAATATATTTTACACTGACTGGAGTTTTTTTTTGCTAAATGTTTGTGTTATATGTATGTATGTATGTGTGTAATTTCGCTAGATGGTCAGCTGTGTACTGTGGCCGAGTGATAAGTGTTTCACAACTGTGTCTGCTGAAGTCGCGGTTTCGATTTCTGTTGGAGGGAATCGTTAGTCATAATACCGCTGATGAGACTTAATAAAGTCGTAACAGTCTGTAGGTGTTCTACACACGAGCCATCCTTTGCCGGGATTACACTTGTCAAAAGTTCATTTTCCTATAAGAAAAGGTATCGAATTTTATGGCGATACATCGTTGTAGGTGCCTTCAAGTTAAATTTAATAATATATATATATATATAATATACTATATATATATTATATATATATAATTATATGAGAGAGAGGAGATAAAACGATTTGAAAAAAAAAAACAGGTGTTGTTTTAATTGAATTTATTTTACAATATTGCCAATATTTGATTTCATCAAACAATCTTCATCAGAGCATAATGAAATTGGGACCGTTTAAGATGTGAATGTTTTAAAACCCAGATTCTTCAAGAGAGAAATGGAGAATTTTTAAATTTAAACTGGAAATATTGTTTTTTTCATATCATTTTATCTATACATATACTGCCAGAATCATTCTTACTCTTAACTTATATATATATATATATATATATATATACAACCCAACACTAACTTACTGGATATTTATTGCCAACTTCCTCTAAATCCACTTAAAAAGGTTAATCCTTTGAATGTAAGTCTGTCGTATAAAAAAAACTAGAGCAGGTAGCAAGGGTTGGAAAAGAATTTTTCAAGATTAAGTATATATATAATATTACACTAATCTAATCTAATATAGAGATATATTAGGAGATTATATATATCTGTTAATCTAATCTATATATACATCACCAATTAATTGCTTAATAAGCACCTTGTATGTAGGTAGATATTTTGGTGGTTGATTAAATAAAAGAAAGAGTTTTGTATGTGTTTCTAAAAAGATTAACTCCTTATTTTAGTGATGTTTTATCTATATAATCACTTAGTGGTATTGACTTCTTTTTCTCTGTCGGCCAAGTTTATTGGCTCGCAATTTTTATCTGCATCGGACCATCATATGAAGCAAAATCAATTCATCATATTTGCTTGCACGGATTGTAAGCCTCACTTCAAACGAGATTGGACAGACAGTTTTCGCACTCATGTAAATATTCAATGAATTGCACTGTCGGTTTTCTACCCTGTCGGCTGGGGGCATTAGAATAGCACGACTGCACTCTGCAGAGAGTAAGACTCCCCTGATGGGGCTACCTGTTGGCCATTGGAGGCAACCTGTGATGCTTAAGGAACCAGATGGCTGAACAGTCCAAAACATGCTAACACTCCACTTTGGCGTTACTTGGGCTTAGATGGGTGGTCAGAGGCCCCCTCCAATCAATCGGATGGTCATGTCAAGCCCTAGCACCTATATGAACCCCAACGCCTAGTGCCCTTATGGCAAATCTCCAACCTTTTTTTATCATATGGGTGCTAGAAGGCGTGGCTGAGGGTCTTCATGTCCTGGGAATAACGTTAAACTTCTGATGGTGAGGTTCTATGTTTGAGGAATTGGAGCACCCCTTTATCACCATTGCTCCCTGGTCCACTGACCCTGAATGGTATTACCTGTTAGGATGCCATCTATAGGTTGAATAAAAAAAATTGTGTATCCATTAAGAATGAATTTATTTCAAAACTTTGTTGGCATTAAATGACCCACTGAGGTTGATATGCTGTAAAGCAACAAAAATTTTGAGCAGATTTAATATTAAATCTATTTTTCAATAATTATATATATTTACCAATCCCCTCTGCACGAGCAGGATGTGACACAGGTCAATTTCTTGAGTGGTGTTTAACAGGTTTGAATTTAGGTTCCTTCTCCTAGACTGGTTCAACCCTTCATTTTCTCCAGCTATGAGTTAAATAGTACCAACTACTGTTCATCTACAAGGATGGCTTATGATATTTACTTATGACAACATTTGATATGTTACTTAAGAGCTATTGCTAAATAGTTCAATATGTAAAAGTATAATAATCTTTAACTCTCTCTCTCTCTCTCTTTTCTCTCTCTCTCCTTTCTTTCCTTTCTTCTTTCCCCTTCTTTCTTTCTTTTCATCTTTTATTATGTTTGATTGAAACAGATTAGCTTTGTCACTTCCCAAGCACTCTCTCTCTCTCTATCTTTCCCTACTCTCTTATTTATTTATTTATTATTATATTTTGCTGTGTAGCATGTCCTTTTACTCCTCTTTCTTAATAATAAAAATGGATGATAACGGTCGGAAAAATTAAGGAACAAGAGTATATATAATATATGAATATCCCATTGTTTGTTATTGATGCATTCATTTTGTACTTTTTTTTCTCTTCTCTCCTAAAAGATATACAATATCTTATTATAATGGAGATTGCATGTTTTCTGTCTTTAACCGAAACTATGTCAGTACCCAAGTCACAATTCTCTGAGTTATTCATGTCACATCTCTTGATTTTATTTTTATTTAAACCTCAATGATTAATAAAATTGTTTTACATTATTAGTACTGTTGGTCTTATCTACATACTAATAATATGCAATTTTATTTATATATACAACAAAATAGTGGTGAACAGGAAGGCTAATTTGCATATTGATATTAAAAGTTTGATTTTAATAAATATGTGTTTGGTATTATTGATTTCTAATTGTTTTTGTTTTATTCTAATATGAGAAAAAATCTCAGAGATAAATCCTAAAAGAAATACATTAACAAAAGAAATGACTGTAATTTTATTTTTAGTTCTTAATTCAACTAAATAATTAGGAAATTTAGCAATGAAAGACGGGGGTGATAGAAAATGAAGGAAGAGTTAGTTTCAAATTTTTCTATTTTTCGATTATACCCTCTGTTTCAATCATTTTATCTACATTCTTATTAGTTTCATTAGTATTTCTAATTTTATATATTTCATTACATTAAAATTTAAAATACTTGCATCCGAAGGGTGCGATATTTTTTTTTGCTAATATATATATATAATATATTATAAATTTTTTTTTCTTGTTATTGCAGTGGCGAGACTATGGCCAACAGAAAGAAACATCATACAAGGTGAGTTTGCTTTTTCTTCTCTCTCTCTCCACTTAAAGGGTCACAACAATATATTGGAACTTATGTGCCTTACAGGAGGGTCATCCTTACCAGAT
Source organism: Doryteuthis pealeii (assembly GCA_023376005.1). Lineage (NCBI taxonomy): Eukaryota > Metazoa > Mollusca > Cephalopoda > Myopsida > Loliginidae > Doryteuthis > Doryteuthis pealeii. Next base: position 2,437 of record JALAJA010000271.1, on the reverse strand, counting down.
ACTGCCTATTGATGGGGCAGTAGAATACACTGACAGTACTCTGCAGAGGGGTAACATCTCCCCAATTGTGCCACCTGTTGGCTGTGGGTCGCAACTCGAGATGCTTAAGGATGGAATCCTGGTGGCTTAGCAGTCTATGACATGCAACACTTCACTTTGGTCCTTTTAGACTAGACGAGCAGTCCGGAGAAGCCCATCTGATCAAATCGGTTGGTTACGTCAAGCCCTAGCACCTATATGATTGTCCCAACCCCAAAATATAGCAAACTCCAAACCCTTTTTTCATCACATATGTTCTAGAGGGCAGTGTCTGAGGATCTTAGTGTCCTGGGTATGACGTTAAACTGCATCTACTGGTCAAGTTCTAAGTGTGGAGTGCTCCTTCAACGCCATCACTCCCGGATCCACTGACTCGGAGTGGTAGTATCTGTTAGGGTCCCATCTATGGGGTCAATAGATAAAAAAATGGATTTTAAAAAATGGGTTTAAAAAAAAATTGAATAAGCTGTGACACAAGGTCAATTTCTTAAGCGAAGTTTGAATTCAGTTTTCCTTCTCCTAGACTGGTTGCTTAGCAATGTTGAAGAGCCCAGTCTGCCCAACTATTTATCCATAGCTGGAGGGAGAGCAGGTGGATTCATACCCTTCCTAAGGGTATTAGCGTCATGTGAAATGTAAACAGCCTTGTCCAGGATCTCTTACAACAATAACCATTACACCAACACACCTACCCTGGCAAAAAAAGATGGATTCATGCCTTTCCCAAAAGCTTTAGTGCAAATTGAAATACTGTCTCTTTCTGGATTCACTCCATTTTCCTGATGATAAACATTGTTACTCACAGTATATATATATATATATTATATATATTATATATTTTGTGTGTGGAACTATCAATAGTTGTTCAAGTCATAAGTCCTTCCATCCAGCTTTCTTTATTCCAAGTGAATAAGCCCAGGGGAAGTTTGAGCTCAAAGAGTATCAAACTTTTCAACAAACTTATGTATAAGAATAGCAAACTTACTCCTTTAGTGCTCAAGACAAACTCTGAACAACTGAAGAAGTGATCGCAATTATTGAAGAAATTATAACCGAGTGAACATATTCTGGTCTTCAATTATTTGATTATTTATTAAAATTAAATACCCAGTCCTATTCCTGAACATTAGCTTAACATGCCTGTGAAGTTTTATCATAATCAGATTACGGTGTAGGTGCCAATTGCTTATGCACAGAAATTGCCATTAGTTGCTGCATCTTATCAGGCATATAATATGATAGTCAAATGTATGTATTTTTATATGCAAATTTTTTTTCACAATATTGCAAATAAGTGTTTTTTTTTTTTTTTTAAATGTTTTTTTTTTCTTCTAAAATACAATGTCCACTGTACTTGTATAGTAGTAACGTGTTTATCTTGACAAGTTAATTTTGCATGTATTGTGTGCTACGTATCGGTGGCCCAGGGGTAAGAGTCTCTGATTCTGCGTGCTGGATTCCCGGTTTCGAGTTCTGTCGGGGGAAATCGTAAGTATACATCGCTGATGAGACTTAATAAAAGTTGAAACAGCTGTATGATGTTCTACGTGGGGCACAATATTTGCTGAGTTCGCTTGTCATGATTATTTTTTTCAATAATTATCGAATTTTATACGATTGCCTTCAAGCAAAAAAATATAAATAATAATATACTTTACTCAACAATGCTTCTAAAGCAAATTATCAAATCTCAATGTAAATTTAGTTGTTTATAAAAATTTGAATTCAAAACCAAAATAAACAAATTTCTTTTTTACTATATTTTTATTTATCTATTTAAATTTTTATTTTTTTTAGGCAAAAAGACTGGCAGTTGTCCCCCACAGGACTGGACCAAGTGCGCTTGGTGGCCGGACGTCTCCAGAATGAAAATTCACTCACGTCTTTGCAAGTGACCTGAATCGTGCTGCTGAAACTGCTAAAGTTATTGTGGAGAACAATAAAAGTTGTGAACGAACCGTTATTGTACATGAAAACGCCCTTCGGGAGAGGGTAGTACGTTTCTTAGTCTCTGTTGAAATAGATGCAAACAACTAACTGATCAGCATGGTTGCATGAGGCGAAATAAGAACAGTATTGTTCAGGTACCCAAATTATTTTTTTTTCATATTTACCACAAGCAATCAATCCACTGAAAGCATTATAATTCCCTCCATTTATTTAAGAATAACTTAACATAAGTAAGTAGGCAGAGTGGCCTATTGTCGGTATCAGCCGGGCAGCGAGGGAGTCTATCCCCTTTTCACTAGCGCTAGACCAGGTAGATTGTTTTTTGCTGAGGTGGAGCGCCACACCTACCGTCAGCTCTCTACTTGACTATGCAAAGTGGCCTATTGTCATTACCAGCTGGAGAGTAAGGAGTCTATCCCCTTTTCACTAGTGCTAGACCAGGTAGATT
>JALAJA010000270.1:25000-67510 GCA_023376005.1 Doryteuthis pealeii | reverse complement strand
TATATATATATATATATATATATATAAATATATATATATATTTATATATATATTATATATATATTATAATCTATATATACTATATACCTGTGGCCTTTCCTCTCTATCTACATTTATTCATTTCAATCTACCTACCCATTCCATCTATCACAATCAGTCATTATCATATTCCTCTTCTCTCTCTCTCTCTCTCTCTATATAATATAATATATATATATATATATATATATATATATATTTATATATAATATTATATATATATATATATATATATATATACCTTTGGCTCTTCCTGTTCTATCTCATTTATTCATATCAACTACCTTACCCACCATCTATCACAATCAGTCATTATCTATCTCACATCGGTACATCCCACAGGGTGTACCACTTTGTCAGATACGAGCAGATGTCAATTTTTAACGTTTTTTGCTGACATAGATAAGTGTTACAGTATAAACTATTTTATCTATCTATATATTGAAGAGAGAGAGAGAGAGAGAGAAGAGAGAGAGAGGAGAAGAGAGAGAGAGAGAGAGAGAGAGAGAGAGAGAGAGATTTATCAGTCTGCTAAAAAATATACCTTAAAATGCATTCTATTTCTTTCTCTATGAATGGGTCTCGGCTCACAAATTATTTTCCCCAAAAAGTTTGTCTGTCTGTCACTCACTCACGAATGTTTAATTTATTGATTGAATTTGTATTTACTTACGCAGCTTAAAACTTTTATTACCTATCCAACTGTATTGAGCGTTAAAGGAAAATCTGTTTTTTACTAACCGTGTGGTTCTCCGGAAACAAGACTGATCCCCTCGCCTCGCACCAGGATGTGACACTGCTTGACGTAAGTAATGTTGATATTTGCAAGGATCTCAGCAAAGTGCAAAAAGTTCAATCTCATCTTTCCAGAAGTTAATTTAATAACGGGATATTAAAAAAAAAAACTCACTTCTGTCTAAAGATGAATTTGTTTACACATTTCGAAATATCATTGGAGGCTCTGTATGTAAATACAATTGGATGTGCGTAGTGTAATTGTTAGAGTCGTAGGAAATGGACTCGTCCGACCAGAGTTCAAATCTTAGACGAAGCTGTTTGCATTTCCCAACATTCACTAATACCCTTGGATAGATATGAATCCAATCATCCCTCGAGCTATAGGCAAATATTAGGCGGAGTGGGTACTTTAACCATGGCTAGGTACCAGTCTAAGAGAAGGAAACTCTGAAATCAAACCTGTTAAACTCCGCTTAAGAAATTGACCTTTTTGTTGCATACTGATTTCATGGAGGGTTAGGTATATATATATATAATATATATAATATATATCTATATATATATATAATATAATATATATAAGACAGCTGAACATCTAACACGTACGAGCGATATTCAGTAAATAAGGGGAATTTTTGCCTCGGGATTTGGCAATAGAAAACACTGTTTACTATTGTATTTATTTTCGAGTGATGAGTAAGAGGTTTTACTACATTTCAACTCTTTTTGTAGCTGTTCATTACGATATAGGTCGTTTTTGAAGTTTGCCTGTCGGGAGGTCCCATTTTGGATTCCTGATTTAAGCTGAAACTGGATTTGAGTCATCTTCAGGACTTTATATAACCATTTGTGAGTTTACATTTTTTCAATGTATGCGTTTAATATGTCAAATCTTCAACGCCTATAGACAATAATAATTTCAAGCATCTATTTTGAACTATAGATAAGTCCCTAAGAGGTTCTACCATTCCGTTTTTGTGGCGGTCCTGTTTAATAATGACAATGAAAGGGTGACCCCACATCGTTATAATCCCCAGAAATAGAGCCTCATCATCGAAAGCAGTTTTAGTGTCATACCAGTTTATATTTCCTAATAAATTTATTTAAACGTTTCATGCACCTTTTAAAAAGCAATAGCGATAGAACAATCAAACACGTTTGATACATTAGGGGCTTTAATTGAGAATTGAATGTACACTGGTGCTATTAGCTAGTCAGTGAGTTGGGAGGAGATTTGCGTGCAGCTAGGAGTAGAGGTGTGAGACAAACCATAGGAAGATTTTTAAGGTATAATCAAGAAATAAAAACACTAGAATACCTTTTTAGCGGGGGGGGGTTCTTACCTCATGCGAGGGATTCAGTCGGAATATTCTAAGCCTCAGCGGAAAGGCGCGTATTGAAATATGAGAGGAATAATTATGATAGCATTTTGTTCTTGGTGTTGGTGGTCATTCATTTCTCGGTTGATCAGGTGGTAAAATTTCCAGCAAGTGGTCGTATCTGATACAGGGTTATCTTTGAAAGCCATTGCAAATAATTTACCCGCTTTCTTTTTTCCTTCTGCAATTAGACGACACAGGTTTTGTTGATGCTATCAAGAACTATTATGTAAGTCAATTATTCAAGGACTCGATAATGTAGAAAGTGAGGAGAAAATATTCACCAATGATTGGCGAAAGGCTCTCTTTTGTAAAAGAAGGTTCTTATGATCTTTCGTCTTTATCACCAGAAGGAAATTGATCATTAGACAGTTTATACATTGCTACATCAATGTCAGATTCTTCTTCTTTTTATACTATGGATTCCAAATCTCTCAGTGTTTGGTGCCCAGATGTATCACGACAGGGGTTTTCTTGAGATATCGAGGGATTCACAGAATAGTTCCAAGCAATAGCTTTACATGAATACAAAATATTACATAAAGAGAGACACGAACATAAGAAGCTCTCTCCTTTTACATATATATATATATATATATATATGATATATATATTAATATATAAGCAATATATGCACCCACGGGGTGGCAAGTATTAAGTTTTAATGTAATAGAATATAATTATATTAGAAAGGCTAATGAATCTAAATAAGAATGCAAAGAAAAAGATTTGAAACAGAAGGGTGTATAATCGAAAAATAGAAACAACTGAAACTTACTCTTCTATCACTCTCATCTTTCATTGCTAAATTTTCCTAATTTAATAACTTAGTTAAATAGGAAGTAAAGAATAAAATCAGAATTATTTCATCTCGTTATCGATTTCTTTAAGATTTTTTGAAGAGATTTTTTATCATTCATTAAGATAAAACCATACAATTAAAATCAATAATACTAAGCACATATTTATTAAGATCAAATCTTTAATTTTCAATATGGCAAATTAGTATTCCTGTTCACACTGTAAACTGCTATTTTTAGTGTAATAAAAATACAATTGCATATTATTCATTTGTAGATATGATTACAGTATTAATAATGTAAAACAATTTTATGAAATTGAGGTTTAAATAGAAATAAAATCATGGGGAATGTGACGTAAATAACAAAGGGAATTGTGACTTGAGTAGTTGTATAGTTTTCGGTTACAGACAGAAAAGCACACAATCTCCCATTATAATAAGATATGTATAAATTATATTTTGTATTGAAACATAAATAATACTTTAATATATATTTATTATTTATTAACGCTGTAATCACATATATGGAGCAGTCTCCCTAATAATACTGTAAGTTGCTCACTACTCTGCCTTTTCAAGTATGATAGTGCCAACATACATATTGATTATATATATATATATATATATATATATATATATATATATATATTACACAGATCATCAAAGTGAGACGAACAGGATATGCTGGACACTGTTGGTAAGAAAGTACAAACTCATAAGTGACGTTCTCCCAGGTTCACCACACATGGACATAGTGTGTAGACCGACCAGCAAACCTTATCATCAGCTCTTTGCGCATTCTGGCTGCCACATGGAAGACTTTCCAGGGTCGATGCCGGTAGGGGACGGTTTGCAAGATATTGTTCTCAATTTTATAAGTAAAGAGTGTCTAAATAAAGAGCTTATATATCTAAGTTAGTGTGACGAAGACGTAAAGTCATGGCGCTTGGTAACTGACATTTTTCTCACTATGCAATTTTCAAAACAAGACTTATTTTGAGAATCGCATAGCGAGAAAATCTCTGGTATCAACTACCGTTGAGTTAATAGATTAATACTCTAGAGCAATATTTCCACACAAACGGATTTTAAACAGAGATGCTAAATTCACCGCATCATAGAAATAATTGAAAAAGATATCAACAAAAATTCAGTAATTAAAAGGCGGAAAAGATAAAGGAATACACATTTTAAAAAACTATAATCACTTAGACTTGATATGAAAATTAATTGTCCGGCCTTGCAATAAAATGTGGATGTCACACAACACGTATATACAAAAAATACATCAGTCACTGGTAAACACGTCTAACTTGAAACGAATTGCTCCAAAGGATAATAAAAAACACATTAGCCAGGCGCCTTCACTACAGAGACATATGTGTATACAAAAAAATATTAAAGATGATTTAACTAGAAATGGTTTTCATTCAACAAATGGATATGCCACTTTTCCGGTACATTTTCCCCTCGCTTCTCTTGAGGCATATCAACTGCTTTTAAAACATTTAAAAAATGTTTAAATATTTCACAAACTCTTTCTCCTGATGATGACCTAAGGTCAAAACTAGTTGAAACAATCAACAAACAATAGCATAAAATAATATTCCTATTTGTCTTGTCACTTTTGCTCACTTATATATATATAATATAAATATATATATATATATATATATATAACGTTTTAGCAAGCTAATGCTAGTGAGTTAATACCCACTGCCAATATACGTTTAAGTCAAGGCCAATTTTTTTTTAAATGTTAAAGTCAGCCAACATCACTTTCGAAGCGGCCATAATATCCGTGTACTTACGAAGTTTATGATACCCAGAACAATAAATGTCTCATTCCTCCTACGTCATTCCCCGTACATATAAATAAACGTAGAAATGCTTGGTAAACAAACATCCTACAAATATATATATAAAAGGATATATATGCCACACCACACACCACACCACACAACACACATATATATATATATTATATATTATATATATATATATATATATATATATATATGCTCAAGTATACGTTGTCTTCAAAAAAGTTTGGCACCAAATTCATATGTAGCACATTAAAGATGAGCTATTTCTTTGAAAATGTTCACCGAGACTTGAAACCAATACGCCATTAAAACAGCAGCCAACCACAGGATAAATATCAAATTGAAATCCTATATTATCTCTGAGAGATTTTCAATAACAAAAGATGCAAATAACCTCAAAGTAAACGGGAATTAGTCTATATTGATTAAAAAGACATATATTATACTACTTTAGTTATTTGGATGGTTGTTTTTTTATGCATAACAACCCCTTTTGGATCATTTAATGCCTAATCAAGTTATTTTCATAAACAAAGGACTCTGGTTGCTTACAATACTGTTGTTACTTAAGAGGTCACCGAGTTAGTATTGAACAGGCTCATACTAATTTGGGAACAGTGGTGTAATCGTTACTCATAGAAATGGACTTGTCGACTCTAGTTCAAATCCTGGACGAGGCTGTTTTCCTTTTACATAAGCTAATATATTTGAGAAAGATATGCATCCAAGTACTTCTCCACATCTATGGGTAAATAGTAGGGTAAACTTGGCTCTTTAATCTTGGCTAGGTAACTAGTCTAAAAGAAGAAAAAGTCTCAATTAAAACCTGTTAAACTCTTGCTTAAGAAAATGATCTTGTGTCGCATCCTACTCGTGCAGAGGGGTTATATACCATTGTGGTGATTTAACTATTACAACGTTTAATAATATACTTAAGATATGTTGCAAAATGGTTCAATATAGATTCACGACGAATAACAAGAATAATTCTATTGTCTGAGCAAACTTAGAAGAAAATGTAAGATGACATGAGTAAAATAAAGAATTGTATGAAAGAAATGTCCTAATAGGAAATAGTCTTTTAGCAGATAATGGGTGACGTCGTTGGTAAATGTGTATCTCGCAGAAAAGAAAAATGTAGCATGTTCTCAAGTTGAAAATTTGTTTGCGTATCTCGCAGAAAAGTTGTGTATCTCGCAGAAAGAATATGTAGCATGTTCTCAAGTTGTAGTAAGTTGAGCATGTTCTCGAGTGCCATGTGACACGTGGTTGATGTGATCGAAAAGCCAACTACCCGTAGCTCGTAAATGCGCTGTTACCTCGGTTTGAGGCTAGAAGGTGAAAGGCTTTGATTTTGACGCTTGTCTTTTTATTGGCCGCTCATTACGCACCTAACACCTTGGTAGACATGAAAGGTGTCCCCCTCGCGTCAAATAGGAAGACTGTAGCAAGTGTTGCGTTATGGCCCTGGTAACCTTGGGTTAGAAAGAATCGAAACGCATGTAAGTTTTTTCTCTTGTCATACAATAACTTTATCACCGATGATTTCGCTAGTACTATCAGCTTTAAAAAAAGAGGTCGGAAGGGAGTTTATTGCTTTTGTTTACACACTACCTGTCAAATCAGAAAGAGAGAACTAAAGAAAGAGAGACAGTTGTGAAAATCGCTAAAGTCACCGGCTTGAGTCACGCATGTCTCACACTTGTACATGTCTCCGTCTGTCCGGGTCTCTGGTCTGAATTCTTCCAAAACTGCGTTATTTCATAGACTCCTAACATTTTCACTTATGTATTCATTCTAATATTTTTATTTATTCTAATCGTTTTTGCACACGTCAGTATTTAACTCCAAATAATACCAGGTGATTATTAATGACGTGTGTTCTACACCTACTCCAACATTACTTTCGTAATTACTTATCTCAACCAAATATTTGTTTAATATATTCCACCATTCTTTCAGATTGTTTTCATTCCAATCAAATATCTCTGTAACATAATTTATGCTTGCTTTCTCTTTACTTCCGATCTAAACCTAAATCATAAATTACAAAACTAGTGAAATAATTGTTTAAGATCCCTAATTATTTGTCAGCAGTAAGATATGTAACCCCTACAATGGCATCACATTGATATAAGCTTGAAATGTAAATTGTGATTGGCTGAACCAATACAGTCGTCCTTCTCCTTCTCGCCGTGAATATTGGTCATGCATCCTTGAACAAATTTGAACTGCAAATAACATTGTGAGATAAATCATTGTCGATTTGAATTTCAATTTAAAATTTGATGGATGAATACAAAAGATATACCTGAACAATAATAAATTTTGAAACAACAGAAAATAAATAAGTTTAACTAAGAAAATTGAAGATTTGGTATTGTGATTAGGTCAGGATCGATGGAAACAATATGGCAGACAAGAACAATTATAAAAGCTATCAGCAAAATGATTGTTTATTTAAGAAGAAAACCTGATATTAGAAAATACAATTGAAAAGGAATAATAAAACAGTCATTTCTTTTCAACTTTATTTTTCTAATATCCTATTTTTCTAATTACGTGTCTTCTTTTTTTTATACGCGATTTATTGAAAAAAAATGACTAGCGTTGTCAGTTATATAACAGGCTGTTCAAAACTTGTTTGACACGGGATTAGAGCTCGTCTGGCGACATTATATCATTTAGAAACACGATCCAATAAAATAAAGAAAGAAACAGACATAAGAGCTTTATATATATATATATATATTATAATATTATGATGAGAACACCATCTTTTATTTAATTATATATAATATAATATATATATATATATATATATATATATGATGAGAACACCATCTTTTATTATATATATATATATATATATATATATATATATGAGATCTTTATATATATATATATATATATATAATATATATATATATATATGATGAAGAACATCATCTTATATATATATATATATATATATATATATATATATATATATGATGAGGCCTAATGGGCTGAAATGTACATACAGAGATGACTTTTTCTCGATTTGTTTACGCTTTACATTTAAACGATATGCATGCCTAATTCATTTGGTATGATTTTAATTAACAGAATTAGGTATGACTTTAATTAAGCACATAATCTCCCACAAATTGTCGTCCTTCGCCATTTTCAAAACACACTTCATATATTATATATATATATATATATATATATATAAAATCGAATGGCTTAAAATTACCGACTATAATTTCTCGTCGTAGTGCGAATTCGTCAGGGGTATTTTTCGTCCTACCATCGGTCTGTATTTATAACTGGGTTATACCCATTTTCAATACAATGGGTATGCTACATACCCTCGTTCACCCCCTATGTGACATCGGAACTTACTAGGCAGAGCCTATGCTTGTTTTTGTGCCTACATCTATTAGTTAACTCTGATCGCGAGTTCAATATCTCCTCTGGGTCCCTGAATTCTGCTATTTTTAGTTTTTCTTGTAGGCACAGTTTGCACGGGGTTATCATTTCCTTTGTGTCATAGTGCTTCTTAATAATCCTCCACTCCACTTCCGGATCACTTATGCTTTTCCTTCAAAGCTCACACTATATATATATATATATATATATAATATATATATATATATATATACATAAAGATGGTGTTCACTCAAGAAATGGACTTTTTATCAGTACATTTCCCACCCTTATTTATTGGCTTGTCAAATACTTTGAGAAACTCTCAAAAACCTTCTGGAAACAATTTGTTTTTATTTTTCTGATGATGTCCAAAGATCGAAATTAGTTGAGAATGATTAAAAAAATAAATAACATAAAATAAATATTCCTGTTTGTCTCATCACTTTTGGTGCCTCTTATATATCATCAGCATTGCAGTCTCGGCGGACTATATATTTCTCTTGCCTCTAAAGTTACAGTACCTTCTGTGACTGTGAAAGCCAATGTTCGAAAAACAAACCAAACCGTGTGAAGGCTATCCCTAAAGATGTCGGTGTGCCGGTGCTATGTTGCCGTCATTTTCTTCTGGAACTATTGGCTTCATGGTGTTGTGTCAGGGTAACTTCAAATATGAGTAGCTCTCTACGGAAGGCCTGTCGATAATCATCATCTTGTTTACAACATTATTATTATTACTAGAAAATATATGCACCCTCCGGGTGCAAGTATCTAAGTTTTAATATAATATTATATTAAATTAGAAAGGCTAATGTAAATGAATAAAAATGCAGATAAAAATATTTGAAACAGAGGAGGGTATAATCGAAAAATAGAACAACTGAAACTTACTCTTCCATCACTCTCGTCTTTCATTTTTATTTTTTCTAATTTAAGTACTTAGTTAAAAGAGGAAGTAAAGAATAAAATGACAGTTATTTTTTTCTTGTTAATGGATTTCATTTAAGATTCATTGAAGAGATTGTTGCTTATATTCATTAAAATAAAACCAAACAGTTAGAAACCAATAATACTAAGCATATATTTATTAAAATCACATTTTTAATATCAATATGCAAATTAGCCTTCTCATTCGCACAGTAAACCGCTATTTTTGTTCTATAATAAATATAAGTGCATGTTGTTAGTATGTAGATATGCTTAACAGTATTAATAATGTAAAACAATTTTATTAATATTAGGGTTTAGATAAAAATAAACCCATGGAGAATATGACGTAAACTAAGGGAATTGTGACTTGAGTAGTAATATAGTTTCGGTTACACAGACAAACACACAAATTCCATTATAATAAGATTTGTCTGAATTGTTTTAGATAAGGCTTGATAATTTGTATATTTAATTTTTTCGGACTGATACAATGTTTTTGTTGATGTACCATTCAGCTTCTTGTGTTTTCTCGTCGAAATCGGAAACCTTCTTGTCGAACTCGGGAGCCTTCATATCGTAATCGGGAGTTTTCACTGGACTTCGAACCGAACCCTTTATTTAATCTATTGGGGTAGATTATTCTCATTAACCATGAGCAGATACAAGTATAAAGCTATGTTAAGTCTACTATGTTGTTTTCGCCTGTGGTGAAGATTGAACCTGCAATCTACAGATAATTGTGATTTAACACTGTATTAAGTCAACCCTCATATTATATACGCCATTTGTATATATTGTATTATTATTATTATTATTATTATTATTATTATTATTATTATTATTATATTATTATTATTATATTATTATTATTATCTCAAACCAGCGTAAGCTAATGGTCTTTACTGGAGTCTGAGTGACAACAAGTCTCTTCAGGTTTCCACGATTCTTTTGAGTTTTTCTAGCTGATTTCGACAATGCTATTGTTTGAATGGTTTCAAGTCTTCCTCTGATTTCCGATTCCTCTAGTCTCATTTTTAAGCTTTTGGCAACCGTTTCAAGGGCACCAAATACAATTGGTATCACTTTCACCCTCATAGTCCACTACTTTTTCAATTCGTCCATGTATTTTTCTATCTTTTCGTTTTCTTTCATCTTCACGCTGTGATCTGCTGGAACTGCAAAGTCTACCATTTGACAAGTTCTCTTTTTCTTGTAAATCAATACTATGTCTGGTCTTCTGGCTGGGATAAAGCGATCCGTCTTTATCTCAAAGTTCCAGAGAATTTTGTGCGTTTCATTTTCAAGAACAGATTCTGGTTTATACATATAACATTTTGTTCTATCGTTAAAATTAAGTTTCTTGTACAATTGACAGCTTATTATTATTATTATTATTATTATTATTATTATTATTTGGTTTGCGTGTTAACTAGTTCGCTCTTGCAATAATAGTTCTTACTGTGGATGTTTATAGATTTGAATTATAGCATATCATTCACGTCGGCTTTTGGGAGTTTTCATCGATCTTATCTCTCGATGTCAATTTTACGGGTAAAATCGATTTCAAAATTGCTATTCACGGCTTTCCCGAAATAAAACTGGAATGTTGTCAGCTCACAGTAAGAAGCGGACCCGTTTGGTCCACAATCGTAAGGAGGGTGGAAGAAATTGGTATAATTCGTTCTGAAAATGGAAGACTCTCTCACACGAACTTTGTTCGGGTATTATTTGGCATGTGTGACATTATCCTTAAAGTAGAACATGTCCTTATCTATCTATGTATCTATTTATCTCTACTTATATATATATATATATATATATATATTATATATATATATATATGCTTAATTGGAGTCGTACCTAATTTTGAAAATTAGTACGACTCCAATTAAGCACTTATTCTCCCAAAAATTATCGGCAAAAAGCCATTCCAAACAAACCGTGTTTACAACTTATCATATCGTCGTGTAATAAAAATCACTAGAAGAGGAATATTAACCTACTCTAAACAAATCATAAAGGAAGTCCGTTTTAGTGAGGGGTTATGGATCGGCCTGTCAGCTTGGCAGTCCGGTTTCAAATCTCGCGCAGGGCGGTCTTCGATCTATAGCTCTGCTGATGAGGCCTAATAGGCCGAAATGTACATACAGAGATTGATTTTTCTCGATTTGTTTAGCCATACATTTAATAGGTATTCCCGCCTAATTTATTATTAATTAATTAATTTTCAAAATTAGGTACGACTCCAATTAAGCACTTATTCTCCCAAAAATTATCGGCAAAAAGCCATTCCAAACAAACCGTGTTTACACACACACACACACACACACACACACATATATATATATATATATATATATATATAGCATCAATTATATCATCACGGATATCCGTGACAATCACTTGCTAACCTTCTCGATCGGTCATCTCTCCTGGTTGGTGTTTTGTGCAATATCAGAAATCAGTACAGAACTGATTTACGTAGGTCCTTGCTGAACAATCCATGTGTGTCCATGAGCAGGTTTCCCATGGAGAACGTGACGTATGAGTTTGTCCTTGCTTCTCCAGCAGTGTCCAGCATGTCTTGTCCGTTTTACGCGGATGGTTTGTGTAATAGAGACCGGTTACCATACCAAGATTAAAAAGCCTAGTCAAGAAAATGAATTTAACTAATTTCTATTTAACAGCCCTCCACGCGTGTAGGATATGACACATGATCAATTTCTTGAGAAGAGTTTAACGGTTAAATTCAGTTTTTCTCCTAGACAAATTGCCTAACCAATGTTAAAGAATCCTGTCTCTCCTACTATTTACCCAAGCTGAGAAGAGGATGATAACTCGTCGGATCGCCATTAACATCAATCGAGCTCGCTGAATCCTCTCATCAATGGTGGAGGCTGACGGGCGTCCTGCAACCTTTTCGTGTGTCATGATTATCCGGCCACTTTTAAACTTATCTATCCATTCTATAGTGTCACGAGAGGAAGGTATTGGTAAGAATCGAACTCACTACGTTGCCGAACTGACCCTTGAAATTATTTGTATTTCTCATGGGAAATATATATATCCACCTACTCTCCCTCTAGCTATGGGTAAATAGTAAGGTAGAATGTGCTCTTTAACCTTGCTTAGGCAATATGTTTAGGAAGAGGAAAGAATTGAATTCAAACCTATTAAACTCCGCTTTGGGGGGTTGCAAATATGTATATAAAGAAAGAAAAAGAATTAGCATTAAATTACCCACTAAGAGTTGATATGCCATTAAACAAAATAACCAATCATCCTCTTTATATGTATTTGAACGGTTGCCAAGTTATAAATATAGTAAAAATATATATCTACATGTTTAACGTGAAAGACACCAGAATAATAATTTACAAGGTAATAATAATGAAATAACATATATGAAAATGTCTCTGAATTGAAAAAACACGCACATCTCAATTTAACCCTTGAACGATGTTTGAATGCTCTCGGGAAGAAAAGTTTGAGCAATTTCGATCCAGACTTTAACAAAATATTTGTAATCTTGGCGAAGTCAGCAGAAAATATCTAATAAAAAAAGTACTAAAAACTTGTCTGTGGTCGTTAATATTTTTTTCAAAAAAGAGATTACGGACATCTGTCTACATATTAATAATTCTCTCTCTCTCTCTCTCTCTCTCTCTCTTCTCTCTCTCTCTCTCTTCTCTCTCTCTCTCTCTCTCTCTCTCTCTCTTATATGTATATATATTAGTAATATGTAGACAGATGTCCATAATCTCTTTTTTGAAAAAAGAATATATACCATACTTATCAGAGATATTTGAATATAACATGAGTCTGTTTCAAACTGTTAACTTGCAAAAATTATTTTTTATCATTTAAAAAAAAAGATCTGGTGGTGAGGTTCAAGTTCTGAAACTATGGGAAGTGCGATGTGTCTCTTTATTCCCGTTACTTCCAGGTTCACTCTAAAGCGGATTGGTAGAACCTGTTAGCGATCTATCTATGGGTCAATTATAACTGTTCAATCATTTAGCAAGGATTATCATTATTAATCACTTGAAACCATACAACTGGGATCAGATTATTTGTAATAGATTGTAATGCTTGAAACTATGTTACTAGGTGCAAATTATTTGTATTGGATAGTAATACTTATTATCACATAACCGTGTATATAATAAACAATACTCGTAAGGAAAAGATACAGATAAAATGTAAATATGAATATACAATGAATGTGATTCCCTAACCTCTGATAATAAAATAACAATAACCAGGTTGAAATCTTGTTAATATTAATCAATCAGTCAATGATTCATGACGCTGGTCAGATTTATATTTTTTTATTGAATTTTATCTGTACTTTCCTTAACGAGTATTGTTTATTATATACACGGTTATGTGATAATAAGTATTACTTATCCAATACAAATAATTTGCACCTAGTAACATGTTTCAAGCATTACAATCTATTACAAATAATCTGATCCCAGTTGTATGGTTTCAAGTGATTAATAATGATAATCCTTGCTAAATGATTGAACAGTTAATTGACCCATAGATAGATCGCTAACAGGTTCTACCCAATCCGCTTTAGAGTGGAACCTGGAAGTAACGGAATAAAGAGACACATCGCACTTCCATAGTTTCGAACTTGAATCACCACAGATCTTTTTTTTTAAATGATAAAAATTTTTTGCAAGTTAACAGTTTGAAAACAGACTCATGTTATATTCAAATATCTCTGATAGTATGGTATTATATTTTTTTTCAAAAGAGATTTATGGACATCTGTCTACATATTACTAATATATATACATATAAGAAGAGAGAGAGAAGAGAGAGAGAGAGAGAGGAGAGAGAGAAGAGAGAGAGAGAGACGAGAGAGAGAAGAGAGAGATTATTAATATGTAGACAGATGTCCGTAATCTCTTTTTGAAAAAAATATTAACGACCACAGACAAGTTTTAGTACTTTTTTTATTGATATTTTCTGCTGGACTTCGCCAAGATTACAAATATTTGTTTAAAGTTCGGATCGAAATTGCTTCAAACTTTCTTCCCGAGAGCATTCAAACATCGTTCAAGGGTTAAATTGAGATGTGCGTGTTTTTTTCAATTCAGAGACATTTTCATATATGTTTATTTCATTATTATTACCTTGTAAATTATTATTCGTGTCTTTCACGTTAAACATGTAGATATATATTTTTACTATATTTATAGTTGGGCAACCGTTCAAATACATATAAAGGAGGATGATTGGTTATTTTGTTTAATGGCATATCAACTCTTAGTGGGTAATTTAATGCTAATCTTTTTCTTTCTTTATTACATATTTGCAACCCCAAAGCGGAGTTTAATAGTTTTGAATTCAATTCTTTCCTCTTCCTAAACATATTGCCTAAGCAAGGTTAAAGAGCACATTCTACCTTACTATTTACCCATAGCTAGAGGGAGAGTAGGTGGATATATATATTCCATGAGAAAATACAAATAATTTCAAGGGTCAGTTCGGCAACGTAGTGAGTTCGATTCTTACCAATCCTTCTCTCGTGACACTATAGAATGGATAGATAAGTTTAAAAGTGGCCGATAATCATGACACACGAAAAGGTTGCAGGACGCCCGTCAGCCTCCACCATTGATGAGAGGATTCAGCGAGCTCGATTGATGTTAATGGCGATCCGACGAGTTATCATCCTCTTCTCAGCTTGGTAAATAGTAGGAGAGACAGGATTCTTTAACATTGGTTAGCAATTTGTCTAGGAAGAAAAACTGAATTAACCGTTAAACTCTTCTTCAAGAAATTGATCATGTGTCATATCCTACACGCGTGAGGGCTGTTAAATAGAATTAGTTAAATTCATTTCTCTGACTAGCTTTTTAATCTTGGTATGGTAACGGTCTCTATTAACAAACCATCCGCGTAAAACGGACAAGACATGCTGGACACTGCTGGAGAAGCAAGGACAAACTCATACGTCACGTTCTCCATGGGAAACCTGCTCATGGACACACATGGATTGTTTTCAGCAAGGACCTACGTAAATCAGTTCTGTACTGATTTTCTGATATTGCACAAAACACCAACCAGGAGAGATGACGATCGAGAGGTTAGCAAGTGATTGTCACGGATATCCGTGATGATATAATTGATGCTATTATATATATTATATATATATATATATGTGTGTGTGGTGTGTGTTGTGTGTGTGAAACCGGTTTGTTTGGAATGGCTTTTTGCCGATAATTTTTGGGAGATATAAGTGCTTAATTGGAGTCGCTACCTAATTTGAAAATTAATTAATTAATAATAAATTAGGCGGGAATACCTATTAAATGTATGGCTAAACAAATCGAGAAAAATCAATCTCTGTATGTACATTTCGGCCTATTAGGCCTCATCAGCAGAGCTATAGATCGGAAGACCGCCCTGCGCGAGATTTGAAACCGGACTGCCAAGCTGACAGGCCGATCCCATAACCCCTCACTAAACGGACTTCTTAGATTTTATGATTTGTTTAGAGTAGGTTAATATTCCTCTTCTAGTGATTTTTATTACACGACGATATGATAAGTTGTAAACACGGTTTGTTTGGAATGGCTTTTTGCCGATAATTTTTGGGAGAATAAGTGCTTAATTGGAGTCGTACTAATTTTCAAAATTAGGTACGACTCCAATTAAGCATATATATATATATATATATATATATATATATATATATATAGTAAGAGATAAATAGATACATAGATAGATAAGGACATGTTCTACTTTAAGGATAATGTCACCACATGCCAAATAAATACCCGAACAAAGTTCGTGTGAGAGAGTCTTCCATTTTCAGAACGAATTATACCAATTTCTTCCACCCTCCTTACGATTGTGGACCAAACGGGTCCGCTTCTTACTGTGAGCTGACAACATTCCAGTTTTATTTCGGGAAAGCCGTGAATAGCAATTTTGAAATCGATTTTACCCGTAAAATTGACATCGAGAGATAAGATCGATGAAAACTCCAAAAGCCGACGTGAATGATATGCTATAATTCAAATCTATAAAAATCCACAGTAAGAACTATTATTGCAAGAGCGAAGTTAAAAAACCAAATATAATAATAATAATAATAATAATAATAATAAGCTGTCAATTGTACAAGAAACTTAATTTTAACGATAGAACAAATGTTATATGTATAAACCAGAATCTGTTCTGAAAATGAAACGCACAAAATTCTCTGGAACTTTGAGATAAAGACGGATTTTATCCCAGCCAGAAGACCAGACATAGTATTGATTTACAAGAAAAAGAGAACTTGTCAAATGGTAGACTTTGCAGTTCCAGCAGATCACAGCGTGAAGATGAAAGAAAACGAAAAGATAGAAAAATACATGGACGAATTGAAAAAGTAGTGGATATGAGGGTGAAAGTGATACCAATTGTATTTGGTGCCCTTGAAACGGTTGCCAAAAGCTTAAAAATGAGACTAGAGGAATCGAAATCAGAGGAAGACTTGAAACCATTCAAACAATAGCATTGTCGAAATCAGCTAGAAAACTCAAAAGAATCGTGGAAACCTGAAGAGACTTGTTGTCACTCAGACTCCAGTAAAGACCATTAGCTTACGCTGGTTTGAGATAATAATAATAATAATAATAATAATAATAATAATAATAATAATAATAATAATAATAATAATAATAATAATAATAATACATATATACAAATGGCGTATATAATATGAGGGTTGACTTAATACAGTGTTAAATCACAATTATCTGTAGATTGCAGGTTCAATCTTCACCACAGGCGAAAACAACATAGTAGACTTAACATAGCTTTATACTTGTATCTGCTCATGGTTAATGAGAATAATCTACCCCAATAGATTAAATAAAGGGTTCGGTTCGAAGTCCAGTGAAAACTCCCGATTACGATATGAAGGCTCCCGAGTTCGACAAGAAGGTTTCCGATTTCGACGAGAAACACAAGAAGGCTGAATGGTACATCAACAAAAACATTGTATCAGTCCGAAAAAATTAAATAATACAAATTATCAAGCCTTATCTAAAACAATTCAGACAAATCTTATTATAATGGAGATTGTGTGTTTGTCTGTCTGTAACCGAAACTATATTACTACTCAAGTCACAATTCCCTTAGTTATTTACGTCATATTCTCCATGGTTTTATTTTTATCTAAACCTCAATTATTAATAAAATTGTTTTACATTATTAATACTGTTAAGCATATCTACATACTAACAACATGCACTTATATTTATATATAGAACAAAATAGCGGTTTACTGTGCGAATGAGAAGGCTAATTTGCATATTGATATTAAAAATGTGATTTTAATAAATATATGCTTAGTATTATTGGTTTCTAACTGTTTGGTTTTATTTTAATGAATATAAGCAACAATCTCTTCAATGAATCTTAAATGAAATCCATTAACAAGAAAAAAATAACTGTCATTTTATTCTTTACTTCCTCTTTTAACTAAGTACTTAAATAGAAAAAATAAAAATGAAAGACGAGAGTGATGGAAGAGTAAGTTTCAGTTGTTCTATTTTTTCGATTATACCTCCTCTGTTTCAAATATTTTATCTGCATTTTTATTCATTTACATTAGCCTTTCTAATTTAATATAATATTATATTAAAACTTAGATACTTGCACCCGGAGGTGCATATATTTTCTAGTAATAATAATAATGTTGTAAACAAGATGATGATTATCGACAGGCCTTCCGTAGAGAGCTACTCATATTTGAAGTTACCCTGACACAACACCATGAAGCCAATAGTTCCAGAAGAAAATGACGGCAACATAGCACCGGCACACCGACATCTTTAGGGATAGCCTTCACACGGTTTGTTTGTTTTTTCGAACATTGGCTTTCACAGTCACAGAAGGTACTGTAACTTTAGAGCAAGAGAAATATATAGTCGCCGAGACTGCAATGCTGATGATATATAAGAGGCACCAAAAGTGATGAGACAAACAGGAATATTTATTTTATGTTATTTATTTTTTTAATCATTCTCAACTAATTTCGATCTTTGGACATCATCAGAAAAATAAAAACAAATTGTTTCCAGAAGGTTTTTGAGAGTTTTCAAAGTATTTGACAAGCCAATAAATAAGGGGTGGGAAATGTACTGATAAAAAAGTCCATTTCTTGAGTGAACACCATCTTTATGTATATATATATATATATATATATATAATATATATATATATATATAGTGTGAGCTTTGAAGGAAAAGCATAAGTGATCCGGAAGTGGAGTGGAGGATTATTAAGAAAGCACTATGACACAAAGGAAATGATAACCCGTGCAAACTGTGCCTACAAGAAAAACTAAAAATAGCAGAATTCAGGGACCCAGAGGAGATATTGAACTCGCGATCAGAGTTAACTAATAGATGTAGGCACAAAAACAAGCATAGGCTCTGCCTAGTAAGTTCCGATGTCACATAGGGGGTGAACGAGGGTATGTAGCATACCCATTGTATTGAAAATGGGTATAACCCAGTTATAAATACAGACCGATGGTAGGACGAAAAATACCCTGACGATTCGCACTACGACGAGAAATTATAGTCGGTAATTTTAAGCCATTCGATTTTATATATATATATATATATATATATATATATATATGAAGTGTGTTTGAAAATGGCGAAGGACGACAATTTGTGGGAGATTATGTGCTTAATTAAAGTCATACCTAATTCTGTTAATTAATTAATCATAACCAAATGAATTAGGCATGCATATCGTTTTAAATGTAAAGCGTAAACAAATCGAGAAAAAGTCATCTCTGTATGTACATTTCAGCCCATTAGGCCTCATCATATATATATATATAATATATATATATATATATATATATAAGATGATGTTCTCATCATATATATATATATATATATATATATATATATATATATATGGTGTTCTCATCATATATATATATATATATATATATATATATATAAATAAAAGATGGTGTTCTCATCATATATATATATATATATATATATATATATATATTATATATATATATATATAAATAAAAGATGGTGTTCTCATCATATATATATATATATATATATATATATATAAAGCTCTTATGTCTGTTTCTTTCTTTATTTATTGGATCGTGTTTCTAAATGATATAATGTCGCCAGACGAGCTCTAATCCCCGTGTCAAACAAGTTTTTGAACAGCCTGTTATATAACTTGACAACGCTAGTCATTTTTTTTCAATAATCGCGTATAAAAAAAAGAAGACACGTAATTAGAAAAATAGGATATTAGAAAAATAAAGTTGAAAAGAAATGACTGTTTTATTATTCCTTTTCAATTGTATTTTCTAATATCAGGTTTTCTTTCTTAAATAAACAATCATTTTGCTGATAGCTTTTATAATTGTTCTTGTCTGCCATATTGTTTCCATCGATCCTGACCTAATCACAATACCAAATCTTCAATTTTCTTAGTTAAACTTATTTATTCTTGTTGTTTCAAATTTATTATTGTTCAGGTATATCTTTTGTATTCATCCATCAAATTTTAAATTGAAATTCAAATCGACAATGATTTATCTCACAATGTTATTTGCAGTTCAAATTTGTTCAAGGATGCATGACCAATATTCACGGCGAGAAGGAGAAGGACGACTGTATTGGTTCAGCCAATCACAATTTACATTTCAAGCTTATATCAATGTGATGCCATTGTAGGGGTTACATATCTTACTTGCTGACAAATAATTAGGGATCTTAAACAATTATTTCACTAGTTTGTAATTTATGATTTAGGTTTTAGATTCGGAAGTAAAGAGAAAGCAAGCATAAATTATGTTACAGAGATATTTGATTGGAATGAAAACAATCTGAAAGAATGGTGGAATATATTAAACAAATATTTGGTTGAGATAATGTAACTTACGAAAGTAATGTTGGAGTAGTAGAACACACGTCATTAATAATCACCTGGTATTATTTGGAGTTAAATACTGACGTGTGCAAAAACGATTAGAATAAATAAAAATAATTAGAATGAATACATAAGTGAAATGTTTAGGAGTCTATGAAATAACGCAGTTTTGGAAGAATTCAGACCAGAGACCCGGACAGACGGAGACATGTACAAGTGGTGAGACATGCGTGACTCAAGCCGGTGACTTTAGCGATTTTCACAAACTGTCTCTCTTTCTTTAGTTCTCTCTTTCTGATTTGACAGTTAGTGTGTAAACAAAGCAATAACTCCCTTCCGACCTCTTTTTTTAAGCTGATAGTACTAGCGAAATCATCGGTGATAAAGTTATTGTATGACAAGAGAAAAAATCTTACATGCGTTCGATTCTTTCTAACCCAAGGTTACCAGGGCCATAACGCAACACTTGCTACAGTCTTCCTATTTGACGCGAGGGGGACACCTTTCATGTCTACCAAGGGTGTTAGGTGGCGTAATGAGCGGCAATATAAAAGGACAAGCGTCAAAATCAAAGCCTTTCACCTTCTAGCCTCAAACCGAGGTAACAGCGCATTTACGAGCTACGGGTAGTTGGCTTTTCGATCACATCAACCACGTGTCACATGGCACTCGAGAACATGCTCAACTTACTACAACTTGAGAACATGCTACATATTCTTTTCTGCGAGATACACAACTTTTCTGCGAGATACGCAACAAATTTTCAACTTGAGAACATGCTACATTTTCTTTTCTGCGAGATACACATTTACCAACGACGTCACCATTATCTGCTAAAAGACTATTTTCCTATTAGGACATTTCTTTCATACAATTCTTTATTTTACTCATGTCATTCTTACATTTTCTTCTAAGTTTGCTCAGACAATAGAATTATTCTTGTTGATTCGTCGTGAATCTATATTGAACCATTTTGCAACATATCTTAAGTATATATATTAAACGTTGTAATAGTTAAATCACCACAATGGTATATAACCCCTCTGCACGAGTAGGATGCGACACAAGATCATTTTCTTAAGCAAGAGTTTAACAGGTTTTAATTGAGACTTTTTCTTCTTTTAGACTAGTTACCTAGCCAAGATTAAAGAGCCAAGTTTACCCTACTATTTACCCATAGATGGTGGGAGAGTACTTGGATGCATATCTTTTCTCAAATATATTAGCTTTATGTAAAAGGAAAACAGCCTCGTCCAGGATTTGAACTAGAGTCGACAAGTCCATTTCCTATGAGTAACGATTACACCACTGTCTCCAAATTAGTATGAGCCTGTTCAATACTTAACTCGGTGACCTCTTAAGTAACAACAGGTATTGTAAGCAACCAGAGTCCTTTGTTTATGAAAATAACTTGATTAGGCATTAAATGATCCAAAAGGGGTTGTTATGCCATAAAAAAACAACCATCCAAATAACTAAAGTAGTATAATATATGTCTTTTTAATCAAATATAGACTAATTTCCCGTTTACTTTTGAGGTTATTTGCATCTTTTGTTATTTGAAAATCTCTCAGAGATAATATAGGATTTCAATTTGATATTTATCCTGTGGTTGGCTGCTGTTTTAATGGCGTATTGGTTTCAAGTCTCGGTGAACATTTTCAAAGAAATAGCTCATCTTAATGTGCTACATATGATTTGGTGCCAAACTTTTTGAAGACAACGTATACTTGAGCATATATATATATATATATATATATATATATATATATATATATATATATGTGTGTGTGTGTGTGTGTGTGTGTGTGTGTGCATATATATCCTTTTATATATATATTGTAGGATGTTTGTTTACCAAGGCATTTCTACGTTTATTTATATGTTACGGGGGAATGACGTAGAGGAATGAGACATTTATTGTTCTGGGTATCATAAACTTCGTAAGTACACGGATATTATGGCCGCTTCGAAAGTGATGTTGGCTGACTTTAACATTTAAAAAAAAATTGGCCTTGACTTAAACGTATATTGGCAGTGGGTATTAACTCACTAGCATTAGCTTGCTAAACGTTATATATATATATATATATATATATATATATATATATATATATATATAAGATGAGCAAAAGTGACAAGACAAATAGGAATATTTATTTTATGCTATTTGTTTGTTGATTGTTTTCAACTAGTTTTGACCTTAGGTCATCATCAGGAGAAAGAGTTTGTGAAATATTTAAACATTTTTTTAAATGTTTTAAAAGCAGTTGATATGCCTCAAGAGAAGCGAGGGAAAATGTACCGGAAAAGTGGCATATCCATTTGTTGAATGAAAACCATCTTCTAGTTAAATCATCTTTAATTATTTTTTTGTATACACATATGTCTCTGTAGTGAAGGCGCCTGGCTAATGTGTTTTTTATTATCCTTTGGAGCAATTCGTTTCAAGTTAGACGTGTGTTACCAGTGACTGATGTATTTTTTTGTATATACGTGTTGGTGACATCCACATTTTATTGCAAGGCCGGACAATTAATTTTCATATCAAGTCTAAGTGGATTATAGTTTTTTAAAATGTGTATTCCTTTATCTTCCCGCCTTTTAATTACTGAATTTTTGTTGATATCTTTTTCAATTATTTCTATGATGGTGAATTTAGCATCTCTGTTAAAATCCGTTTGTGTGGAAGTATTGCTCTAGAGGTATTAATCTATTAACTCAACGGTAGTTGATACCAGAGATTTTCTCGGCTATGCGATTCTCAAAATAAGTCTTGTTTTGAAAATTGCATAGGTGAGAAAATGTCAGTTACCAAGCGCCATTGACTTTACGTCTTCGTCACACTAACTTAGATATATAAGCTCTTTATTTAGACACTCTTTACTTATAAAAATTGAGAACAATATTCTTGCAAACCGTCCCCTACCGGTCATCGACCCTGGAAAGTCTTCCATGTGGCAGCCAGAATGCGCAAAGAGCTGATGTATATAGGTTTTTGCTGGTCGGTCTACACACATATGTCCATGTGTTGGTGAACCTGGGAGAACGTCACTTATGAGTTTGTACTTTCTTACCCAACAGTGTCCAGCATATCCTGTTCGTCTCACTTTGATGATCTGTGTAATATATATATATATTATATATATATATATATATATATATATATAATCAATATGTATGGTTGGCACTATCATACTTGAAAAGGCAGTAGTGAGCCAACGTACAGTATTATTAGGAGACTGCTCCATATATGTGATACAGCGTTAATAAATAATAAATATATATTTAAAGTATATATTTATGTTTCAATACAAATAATATATATATATACATATCTTATTATAATGGAGATTGTGTGCTTTTCTGTCTGTAACCGAAACTATACAACTACTCAAGTCACAATTCCCTTTGTTATTTACGTCACATTCCCCATGATTTTATTTCTATTTAAACCTCAATTTCTAATAAAATTGTTTTACATTATTAATACTGTTAATCATATCTACAAATGAATAATATGCAATTGTATTTTTATATACACTAAAATAGCAGTTTACAGTGTGAACAGGAATACTAATTTGCATATTGAAATTAAAGATTTGATCTTAATAAATATGTGCTTAGTATTATTGATTTTTAATTGTATGGTTTTATCTTAATGAATATGATAAAAAATCTCTTCAAAAAATCTTAAAAGAAATCGATTAACGAGATGAAATAATTCTGATTTTATTCTTTACTTCCTATTTTAACTAAGTTATTAAATTAGGAAAATTTAGCAATGAAAGATGAGAGTGATAGAAGAGTAAGTTTCAGTTGTTCTATTTTTCGATTATACACCCTTCTGTTTCAAATCTTTTTCTTTGCATTCTTATTTAGATTCATTAGCCTTTCTAATATAATATATTCTATTACATTAAAACTTAAATACTTGCACCCGGAGGGTGCATATATTTGCTAGTATATATATATATTATATATATATATATATATATATATTATATAAAAGGAGAGAGCTTCTTTATGTTCGTGTCTCTCTTTATGTAATATTTGTATTCATGTAAAGCTATTGCTTGAACTATTCTGTGAATCCCTCGATATCTCAAGGAAACACCTGTCGTGTATACATCGGCACCAAACACTGAGAGATTTGGAATCCATAGATATAAAAAGAAGAAGAATCTGACATGATGTAGCAAGGTATAAACTGTCTAATGATCAATTTCCCTTCTGGTGATAAAGACGAAAGATCATAGAGAACCTTCTTTTACAAAAGAGAGCCTTTCGCAATCATTGGTGAATATTTTCTCCTCACTTTCTACATTATCGAGTCCTTTGAATATTATTGATCGGGATAGTTTCTTGATAGATCAACAAAACTGTGTCGTCTAATTGCAGATAGGAAAAAGAAACGGGGAAATAAATTATTTGCAATGGCTTTCAAAGATAACCTATTTTGTATCAGATACGACCACTTGCTGAAATTTTACCACGTGATCAACCGAGAAATGAATGACCAAGAGCAACACCAAGAACATAAATGCTATCATAATTATTCCTCTCATATTTCAATACGCGCCTTTCCGCTGAGGCTTAGAATATTCCGACTGAATCCCTCGCATTGAGGTAAGATCTCCCCCCCCCGCTAAAAAGGTATTCTAGTTGTTTTATTCTCGCCTTATTACCTGAAAAATCTTCCTATGGTTTGTCTCACACCTCTACTCCTAGCTGCACGCAATCTCCTCCCAACTCACTGACTAGCTAATAGCACCAGTGTACATTCAATTCTCAATTAAAGCCCCTAATGTATCAAACGTGTTGATTGTCTTATCGCTATTGCTTTTTTAAAGGTGTGCATGAAACGTTTAATAAAAATTTATTAGGAAATATAAAACTGGGTATGACACTAAACTGCTTTCGATGATGAGGCTCTATTTCTGGGATTATAACGAGTGTGGGGTCACCTCTTCATTGTCATTATTAACAGGACCGCACAAAACCGGAATGGTAGAACCTCTTAGGGACTTATCTATAGTTCAAATAGATGCTTGGAAATTATTAGTTGTCTATAGGCGTTGAAAGATTTGACATATTAAACGGCAATACATTGAATAAAATTGTAAACTCACAAATGGTTATATAAAGTCCTGAAGATGACTCAAATCCAGTTTCAGCATTAAATCAGGAATCCAAAATGGGACCTTCCCGACAGGCAAACTTCAAAACGACCTATATCGGTAATGAACAGTACAAAAAGAGTTGAAATGTAGTAAAACCTCTTACTCATCACTCGAAAATAAATACAATAGTAAACAGTGTTTTCTATTGCCAAATCCCGAGGCAAAATTCCCCTTATTTACTGAATATCGCTCGTACGTGTTAGATGTCAGCTGTCTTATATATATATATATATATATATATATATATATATATATATATATATATATATATACCTAACCTCCATGAATCAGTATGCAACAAAGGTCAATTTCTTAAGCGGAGTTTAACAGGTTTGATTTCAGAGTTTTCCTTCTCTTAGACTGGTTACCTAGCCATGGTTAAAGTACCCACTCCGCCCTAATATTTGCCTATAGCTCGAGGGAGAGTGATTTGGATTCATATCTATCCCAAGGGTATTAGTGAATGTTGGGAAATGCAAACAGCTTCGTCTAAGATTTGAACTCTGGTCGACGAGTCCATTTCCTACGACTCTAACAATTACACTACGCACATCCAATTGTATTTACATACAAGCCTCCAATGATATTTCGAAATGTGAAACAAATTTTTCATCTTTAGACAGAAGTGAGTTTTTTTTTTTTTTAATATCCCGTTATTAAATTAACTTCTGGACAAGATGAGATTGAACTTTTTGCACTTTGCTGAGATCCTTGCAAATATCAACATTACTTACGTCAAGCAGTGTCACATCCTGGTGCGAGGCGAGGGGATCAGTCTTGTTTCCGGAGAACCACACGGTTAGTAAAAACAGATTTTCCTTTTAACGCTCAATACAAGTGGATAGGTAATAAAAGTTTTAAGCTGCTAAGTAAATACAAATTCAATCAATAAATTAAACATTTCGGTGAGTGAGTGACAGACAGACAAACTTTTTTGGGGAAAATAATTTGTGAGCCGAGACCCATTCATAGAGAAAGAAAATAGAATGCATTTTAAGGTATATTTTTAGCAGACTGATAAATCTCTCTCTCTCTCTCTCTCTCTCTCTTCTCTCTTCTCTCTTCTCTCTCTCTCTCTCTCTTCTCTCTCTCTCTCTCTCAATAGATAGATAGATAAATAGTATACTTGTAACACTTATCTATGTCAGCAAAAAACGTTAAAAATTGACATCTGGCTCGTATCTGACAAATGGTACATCCCTGTGGGATGTACCATGTGAGATAGATAATGACTGATTGTGATAGATGGATGGGTAGGTAGATTGATATGAATAAATGGAGATAGACAGGAAGAGCCAAAGGTATATATATATTATATATATATATATATATATATATATATATATATATATTATATATATATATATATATATATATATATATAGAGAGAGAGAGAGAGAGAGAGAGATTATAGATAATGACTGATGTGATAGATGGATGGTAGGTAGATTGAAATGAATAAATGTAGATAGAGAGGAAGAGCCACAGGTATATATATATATATTATATATATATATATATATATATATTATATATAGATATATATATATATATTTATTATATATATATATATATATAGAGAGAGAGAGAGAGAGAGAGATGAGAGAGAAGGAGAGAATATAGATAATGACTGATTGTGATGGATTGAATAAAATGAGATAGACAGGATGAGACATACACACACACACCACATCGTTATATTATATATATATATTTATATATAGAGAGAGAGAGAGAGGAAAGAGAGAGAGAGGGAGAATGGAGAGAGGAGGGGATGGGTTGAGAGATAAATATGACATAGATCGATAGGTAGATGACTGGTGTGTATGAGATTATGAGTAATGGAAGTATGAAATAGATAGTATAATGATTGATGATATCGGGGAAATGTGTTAGATAGATAGGATGTAGTTATGTGAACAAATGAAGATAAGATAGGAATAGCTAAAGCTTATAGTAGGTAATAGTATAAGAGATTCTACAGATTGCTCAGGGCTAATTATTGGAATGGGACATAATAGTAGAGTTTGCAATATCTTTTTTAGACTCAGCCCAATTTAGCTCTTGTTTTTTCTTTTTTTTTTTTGACACTGAGTTTTGAAATCATCGTCAAAAATGAAGGTGTGGTGACTCTATTTGTTCGATATGTTGAAATGACGGGATGATTAATACTGTTGTGGTGATTTATAATCATTTCAAAACGATGCTGTTATTGTCATCTTTAATTCAGAAGTAAATATTCTGCTACAAATCAGAGTTCACTTTTTTGTTGGTCTTTCCGTTTAGACATATTTTCTTATTACCTGTCATTGTTCATTATCACATTTCACAATCAATAAATCTATTCTATCCCTCTCTCTCTCACACACACACACACACACACACACACGCCACACACGCACACACATATTATATATATATAGTATGTATATGTAGCTGAGTTGTGGTATACTATTTCGTGGGTGTTTAGATATATGTATATATATATACTATATGTTAGAGTTGTCTGTGTGTGCTGTAGGGTATCGACCACTTGGACCTAACGAGCGATCTTGAGATATATAGCTGTGGCGGGAAGGCTGCACAAGAGACTCGCTGCGTGCAGTCCTGAACAACATGCGTGGGAGCAGCGACCTCACGAGGAAGCGCTATATGGGCCACCTGCCCCCGCATTCTCAGCAAGCCATTCGAGTGAGACGGACAAGGCATTGTCCGGGCACTTGCTGGATAAGCAAGATGGAGCGTTCATAAGTGACGTTTTCTGCCTGTGGAAGCGCAGAGCTACGCACGGGACGATTGTCGCTGGTTGGGCCGCCCATGCATGGATGGACCGCGGTGAGCGCATTTGACCACTTAAAGCAGATTATATTGGCAGGAGTGCTGCGCGGAGAGGACTCCTGGGAGAAATGAATGTAGGAAAGGTTGGCGAGAGATTGTCATGGATATCCCGTGCTAATGCGTGGACATGATGAATGGATGATTGATGATGATCGATGGATTGTATTATAGTATATAATATTATAATATAGTGTATTAGGCGTAGTAGTATGATATATATATTTTAGCCTCACATACGGATGGAATAGGCAAGGTAGGCGGGAAACTGTTAGTAACGAGCGCGCCGTTGACCAATATACACGTTACCTAGATTTAATATATATATATATATTATACTATATTATGATGGGGAATGCTTTGAGAGGTTGGCTAATGTCTGGGGCGATACGACCGTGTTGCGTTGAGATTGCGCGGGAATATGTGATGGGATGGCTTGAGACGTGTTTGGTTTTTGTAATGCTGGGAAGGTAACTCTGCGAGCAGCAGGGGTCCGCACTCACATATGTCCCCAGGATTCATTTAAATGATAGAAGGTCGTGACCTTAGTCCACTCACTCTCAGGTATTCGCCATCACATATTCCGGAGTATTGAGGAAGAAACGGATAAAGCACAAACAATTTAATTCAATTGATATTTTACCTTGGTGTGTTCACGAAGATTCGTCAGAAAGTTTATTTGAAACATTGAGCTACTGTCTGTTTATATGTTGAAAAAGGTAGAAAGAGGGGGAGAAGATGGGCTTGTTCCTATCTATCTTCCTTACTATTTTCTGCATATGTCAGTTTTGATCCTTTTTTTCCTCTATATTTGTGTCTTTCTCGTACTCTATGTATCAGTTTTATTTCGCGGATTTGCGGGTTAGTCGGTTTCTACGTATCAACTCATTGGATTTCTGTCCCTCATCACGTTTAGGCCTTT
The DNA here is from genome assembly GCA_023376005.1 of Doryteuthis pealeii. NCBI lineage: Eukaryota > Metazoa > Mollusca > Cephalopoda > Myopsida > Loliginidae > Doryteuthis > Doryteuthis pealeii. The sequence continues at coordinate 38,507 of JALAJA010000270.1, read as the reverse complement.
CTCTTTCAAATATAGTAGCTATTAGTGCGTATAGAGTTGATTATAGTTATATTAAGTATATATACATCAAGACACTGCTCCATCTCGAGAGAAGAAAGATGGTCGCACGTGTAACCCACTCCCAACCACCCTGCCGCTATCTGAGAGAACCACTTGCCCGTTTCGCAGGTTTGAAATGCCCTTCTGTTGAAGCAAGAGTATACGTCGAGACTGAGAAAGAGGTCTAAATGACCGAAACGTTGCATCGTCGACTAATAAACATCCAGGTTGTTCATATACATCGCCGTGTTGTCTACTTTTCTCCACAGCACACACAAGTATGTAGTGACTGATAGTTAGCTGTGTGTGTGTGGTGTGGTTTTGGCGTATGTCCGCCTAGCGGTGAGACGATGATTTAGTGTCCAAGGTTTGGGGGGACTACGTAGGCCTGGGGCGGGTCGTCATATTGAGATGTTGCCTCAGCAGCAATCGCCTCTCCAGTACCTACCGCTGTGAGGCTCACAGGTTAAGGGAAGGAAGCAATGCTGTCTGGCACCGTAGTAGTCGCGAGGAGTTGCTGGTAGCATCTGGATTTGTCAGGCAGGGACGGTGGTGGTGTGGGTCGGGTTGTTCATTCTCTAGCCTTTCCTTGGGATGGGGGTAAATCCGGGCTGGGCGTGCAGAGGGTGTTTTATGTCGGGGTTGTTTTGTTTTTAAAGACTAAGTTACGTTACGGGTTTCGACATTATTATATATATATATAGTATATTAGTTAGTAGATATGTGGTGTTGGTGTGTGGTGTGTGTGTGTGTGTCCTGTCTGGGTCTGGGTCGTAATGGTTTCCTTTGCTGCCGGATTACTAAGAGATCACGATCTATCTATCAACTACGTATATACTATCAATCTTAATTTGCTGTTACATGAGATGGCAGCGGAGCGTTGATCCAGTCGCACTATATATGATGAGGTCTGTAGTACGAGGGCATTTCTTTCTTGTCTTTTCTTTCTTTCTTTTTGTGTCTGGAGTTTCGTTTCTTCGTGGCTTCGAATAATCTATTTCTTCTAGTGCTCTATCGTATTACTGCACTCCAGTCGGCTCTCGAGAAGCTCCAGAACATAAGTGAAGAAAAACAAACCAAGCAACAAATAATAAAATATGAAACGAAATAACGTCAGTACGGGTCTATTCTTGTCTATAATGGGATCACAAGAAGCGTGACCATGAATATAAATCTCGTGAAACGGCGGCTTATTTTTCCGTCGCTTATAGAAAGCTAGGTTCACAACTGAACCTGAGAGACAGCGGCACACAGCACGTCGCCATCTTTATATGAGATCTTAATGTTATCATCTTTCTCGGTGATTGTCGGACATTATCCTCGCCACTTAGTTTACCTCAGCCAATTCCAGAATGCGTTAGCGAAGGCCTTCTCTCTTTATAGAAAGACTATCTCTTATTACGCTTCTCGTTTTCTTTTTTCTTTGTCTATCTTCTTAGCAGCATCACCGACTGTAAAATATCGTGACGCTGCGAACGGTTCTAAGAAGTAGTACCATGCATTGGAGCTTGTGAGCTGTTTGTTGTCGCTTATGAAAAACCAAGAGTGCTAAGAAGTGTTTTTTTTCTTTTACTTAGCCAAATGTTGTTGCAAACTTTGGGAGATATATTTATGGACTCTACACGCATTGAATGTTTGCAAAGCGGCTGGTTTGAGCGCCTTTATTGAACACAATCCATCTATCCAGGCGCCGGGTGATCAAAACATTGTATACAACTTATTATCCGCCAAGAAAGATCTTCTGCCCACAATTCCATGCTTTGTGCAACTCCTGAAGATCGGTAATAACTTTATATCACGTCTCAAGATTTGAAAGCGATAATACGTGTGTAGGACCGTGGTGTTTTGGCGAGCGGTTTAGTTGAGGAGTTGAAGATACGAGTTATGGGTCCACAATTTATATGTATGTAGAATTACGGAAATTCGTTTCCATAAGCAAACAAAGGAATGACCAAATTGATAAAGAAACAAAACTTTATATACATAAATCATGTAATATAAGATTTTTTTATATCCATGCCTTTTAGTAGTGAGTTCGAAGCAGTTAATTAAAATGTAATAATTATTTTTTGAAGGCGTATAATGCAATTTATGTTAAAAACATATTTATTTATTTATTTTTTATTTTTTTGTTTTCCTTTTATGAGTCTAAATATTGGTTAAGCGTAATGCTCATCATCGAGGATTGAAAGATTTTTTTCACACATAATTTTCATCTTATTTGAGTAAATTGCAACTGTTGTTGTTGCCGTTGAGTGTTTGATGGTACTGGCGAGAAAAATTTTTTTTTTCCCGGCGAAGATGTCAGTTACGCTGGCGTAAGAGCTGCTCTAAAGGGGTGTAAAAAATGCGGTTGGTCGATTCGTGTGTTCGCGGGGATGTTTTGAAATTATTTGCATAGTAGCTATTGAGATTTTTAAAATTTTTTTGTATAATACTAGTAGTAAATAATGGAGGGCCCGGTGCTCATGGGAGCAAAAAAAAAAGAAATAAAGAAAAATATATTATTACATTTTAGATTGAGTGCTTCGAACTCACTATATATATGATATAGGAAATCTTTATAGTTCAGAACTATGTTATACAATTGATATATGGTTTGCATTGGTTTCTTTCGAGTGTGTGTTGGCAGTCTGATGTGTGCTGTGGCATAGTTGTGGTGTGACAACTGTGACATGGTGTTTATATTAGTGTGATTGCTTGTGTCAACATGATAGTGTTTTGTCTGTGATGACTTGGGGTGATTAAAGTTAAAATTTTGTTGTTGTTGAGAAGAGAGAGGAGAGGAGAGAGAGAGAGAGAGAGAGAGAGAGAGAGAGAGAGAGAGAGAGAGAGAGATAGACGGACTGTTGAGTCGTATTTGATGTTTTCGGGACGTTCCCACTGTGCGAGTTAGGAGCATCCGCTCCAGCCTGGTGAGTCAGGAAGAGCGAAGCTCCTCCTGTCCGTGTCTCCCTGGTCTTTCAGTAAAAGGTCCTTTTTACAATTCTCTTTTTGTCATTGTCTATTGTGATCATTAAGCTAAAATATTCTGCAAATATCAGGTGATTTGCACATGAATGCAATATCGAATGATTTTGTATCTGTGGATTTGGTGACATAATTATCGGATGAAATTTAAACGCATTGTTTCTATTTTTCTAAATATTCTAAACTAATCTTCATTCGATTCTCTTTTGTTACCTAATCTAAACTCATGGAACATACATTGTAAAATAGTTATTTAAGAAAACTTAATTTTTAATTTGGTCCAATCCCACATGTCGTAAAAATATGGGGCCGATCCCTTAAAGTGCAATATTTTTAATTGGACAATATTTTGTGGCATATTTTCTCTCGTTTGGCTGGTTTAACTCAGACAGTAGAACGTCAGTATATTAATTTGCATGAAGCTAAAACGCCAGCAAATTCCTCATTGGTGGGATTATTCTATATAGTGTGCAAAACTTATTCTTGTATATGGCGTTCAGGCCGATTTAGCTCAGTCGTGAGCGTCGCCTAAGGAACATGAGCTTTTGGGTTCGATAACGGCCCTCGCCAACTAAACACGCAAAAACAATTTTCTTTCTAGCGCTAGTGAAAAGGGTATATATTCCCTCGCTGTCTGGTCGATACCGATATTAGGCCACCCCACTGACTTTACTTACTAAAGTAAGTCGGCGGAGTGGTCTATTGTCAGTACCACCTGGACAGCGTAATGGTCTATCCCTTTTCGCTAGTGCTAGACCAGGAAGATTGCACTTTTTGTAGAGGTGGAGCGCTACACCTACCACCAGCTTACCACTTTACCGCACTGATCAGATTACCCAATATGTGCTACTCATACACTATTGGACGCGAAATTTTGCGACACTTACCGACTTATCTAAACCATCCCCCTCAGTACTAAAAGCCTATTATAATTCTCGCTAATTCATACAGGGGTCGGCTGAAAAGAGATACTCTCGTGGAATTTGACAAAATGAGGTAGATTTTTACCATATTCCATACACTTCTGTCGGTGTTACAGTGCATGGATCTAATTTGTGAAGAAAAAATTAACAGCAAATATGAAACCCTCGTATATGCTCTTTAGCCTATGAATTTTTCTGCCCAACCTCGTTCAGTTTATTAATTTATTGTCTTAACACCCCAATCCCCTATTTATATATCAAGCGCTGGGTCCTGTTCATATCTATCTATCTATCTATCTATCTACACTTGATCTATCCATAATAAAGATTTTGTCTATATACTGTAAATATAGTGTATGCACACATCTTTATATATTATAGTTTATATAAGTATAATATGTCCATTATGAAACAGCTTAAAGGTGAGAAAGTAGCCGAAATGGAATTTATTTTGATAAAATAAGGTTTTCATACACTCACATACATGTATTGTTGTTGTGTATTTACATACCACCGCTCTGATACTAGTGCCATAAAACAACATCTAATTACAAAACATATAGACAAATGCACATCCTCCGACATAAGAAAAATTCTCACCGAAAATACTAAATCCTTTATAAAAATAGTAATAAAAAACGCCTGAAAATTCTTGAGGCGATTTGTATAAAAAAACACCCCAATAAACCCAACATTAATAAAATAGAATGTAATATGGGAAATAATGTACTAAACATTTTCAATAACTAGCATACTAATCTTAGCAACCCACACAAATATAATAACACTCCTAATTGAATGAACAATAAATAAATGAATGAATGAATTCAAATGTGAAGAAAAAAACCCTTATACACTACAACCTACAATACCCTGATGACGACCGGCGAAACGGTTGAAAGTGCTTTGCTAAAAAGTATGGGGCAGTTTCTCTACCAACTGGATTTCAATTTACGGAAAACCGCCAGAAGACTAGAAAGGATGCAGATAAAGATCAGAGAAGAAATATTCTGTGGTCCTCAATAATACTTGCTTAAACGTTATATATATATCTCATTATAGTGTACAATCATTAGGTGCAATGTTAGCCATTGCGGTTCTAAAGCAACGTGTAGCCAAGTAGTCAAGCAACGGCCGGTTTAAGAATGCAGGGATTGTCCACCGTCTATTTAATAAATGTGCATGCTTGTGTGAGCCGCGAATTTTGTGTATTCTCATTTGGATGGAGATGAAGTGCGAAAACTACGCAACAGCACAACACCAATATTATGTAGGGTAGTATTTGAGGGGGGATATGTGCTTAATTAACGTGCATATCCTAATTTTGTTAATTATTATAATTTAAATGAATTTAGGCTGCATATCAGTTTAATGTAAAGCGTAAAGCAATCGAGAGTCCATCTCTGTATGTACATTTCAGCCATTTAGGCCTCGACAGCAGAGCTATAGACAGGGCAGTGCTTTGTGGTGATTCAAACCGTACATGTCAGGCTGATAGGCGCACATGCTCTAGTCTCATGTACCAGCCTAGCAGGCTTCCCAGAATTTGTCGTTTATTTTAAACTGATATATTATTTCGCACTTGCTTGGGTGGACTTAATAGCACGTCAGTAATGATTGAACAAACGAATGCGTTTGAAATGGGAAGCCTGCTCTAAGTGCAGCTGGTTAGGAGTGTCCGCCTGTCATTATTTATAATAATATTATATATATGATCTATGTAATAGTGAGTAGCACACGCTATGACTTGTTGCGCTAGCGACGCGATATTTGGGAGGAATATTCGACTTCAATTAAGCACATATTCTCCCATATATTATATATGATTAGTAAAGTATCTATAGTATATGTATATGTATTAGTAGTCGATCGTATATAGTGATATTGATAGTGTGTTGTATGTAAAGCACATATTCTCCATATCACTATGATATAGTGATATAAGTTAAGTAGGTGGTTGGAGTATTAGGTTATTGGGTGTGGACAGTTAAGGCGATGTTATTCTCCGCTATATGGTGATATATATAATTATATAGTAATAGACGTAATATATATATGTTGTGTGTGCATTAAGCACATATTCTCCCTTATATATATATATATATATATATAAATGGGGTTTATAATCCCATATCCTGAAGGGCGAGGGTTATTTTGGCTTGAATACATTATATGCATGAGATATAACAACTGTTGATCAATCTTTTATTATTTGACGAGTGCACATATTGATCAATATATGTGATCGTTTACTGTAATCTAGTTGTATTACCTCTATGTTCAATCTAGTGTAGATTCAAACACATATTCAAAGAATTGCCATTTTATATTTCATCAGCCCGCGCGCACACATACACATACAGGATTAGGTGGACCGTAAATGATAACGTTTATTGAATATATTTTTAATACACTTTTTACACCCATTTTCTTTCATCTGCATTTAAATTGCCATTATGGGTTCTCTGAACTATCGAAAAAGAATATAAAAACGAGTAAAAATAATTTTAAAATGTAATATAATTTATATGAATCTACTTTTGGCTCCCTATAAATATATAGGGTCATCCACAGCCACGTGTTTCGACTTATCAAGTCTCTTCAGTGTGGCTAGACATTTTGTAAGCTACCTAAAGCCGGAATTGAAATCCGATCGGGGTTGGGTGTCAGTCCGGCACCCATATCACAACATTAGGCGCTGGCTTCACTTACAGGAATGGGAAGGGGATTTATAATATCTTTCTTATTATAATGGAGATGTGTGTGTTTTTCTGTCTGTAACCGAAACTATATTAACTAATCGAGTCACAATTCACATAGTTATGTTACGTCACTATTCTCATGATTTTATTTTTTATTTGACCTCAATAAGTTAATAAAATGTGTTTTTACATTATTAATATTGTTGAGCATAATCTACATATATACATGCCAATTGTATTTATTAGTACACAAAATGGCGGTTTGCAGTGTGAATGGGAAGGGTTATTTGCATATTGATATATAAAACATTTGATTTTAATAAATATGTGCGCTTAGTACTGCTATTGTTATTTGGCTATGAATTGTTTGAATGATTTATCTTAATGAATGATGAGCAAAAAAATCTCGGATAAAATCTATAAACACAATCATTAACAAGAAGAAAAATACTGTAATCTATTCTTTACTTCCTAATTTAACTAATAGTTAGATTAATGAAAATTTAGCAGGAAAGACGGGAGTGAAGAAAAAGCAAGTTTTTATTTGTTCTCCCTCTGTTTCAAATCTTTTTATCTGCATTCTATTTTAGTATTCATTAGGCCTGCCTATATTTTTAAGTTTTAATTAAAATTAAATACTTGCACCAGTAAGGGTGGCATATATGCTAGTATATATATAAATCATAATTTAGTAACTCAATCAACTATTAATATGATAAAAAGGGGGATAAAAGGAGACGAAAAAAAAAAGGCAAAAAAAAAGAGGAGACTTAAGGCCCTTTTGACTGGTGCATTGACAAAGGTCACAATCGCGGTAAATATGGTTTAAAAGTCCAATATGTAATTATAATTTGGTATAAAGCAGAGTTAAATTAATGTCATGACTAGAATAACAAGAAGGGGTAAGAAAACTATATAAATCCCTGAGGTCACTTCAATTTCTGCAACAAACATCCAGGAGCAAATGATGCTAGGTGAATATTCATAATGATATCCTAAATATTATTTTTTGTTGTAGGATTTATCTTGGTCTTTTCTATTTTAATAAAAAGAATAATTTTTTCTTCCCGGTTGATGCTTCGTAGTATATATTTACACCATCATCACTATTTGCTGGTTTTTTGGTCTCACGCGACAGGATTTACCGAACCAAGTTATTGGGTATACTAGTAATTATAAACGTATATAGTCTATATATATCTATATATTATATACCTTGTGTGTGTGTGTGTGGTGTGTTATAGGTAAAGTGTTTCGACGTAGCTGGTGCTTATTTGTTGTATATAAAGAAACGTAAGTATGCTTGGGTTTTTTTAAAAGCCATTAAAATGGAATGGCTGAATGGTCAGTATTCAAAAATAGACTAATAATTAATGAAAAGAGGTTGATTTGTTAACCGAATTATGTCGGTTAATAGATATAGATGAAAAGATATTTATACCCCCATCATGTTTTTAGCCGATTTAAAATCGGTTTGATGTAATTTTTTTAATATATATATGTTATATGGATTTTTTAAAACGGGGAGAGATGGTTTAATATGTTGAAAATTATTTATCTAAGGACTAATACTGCTAAATGAATTTAGTAATATCTTTAACATAATAAAAATTGGATAATTCTCAAATTATGACTAGTGCCTAAAGTTGCCTTTGGGCATTTTTTGTAATAATTTTGTGATGTTGAGAGGAGTATCCTTAGTGGCATTTTGTGGAATCGCTCTGAAGTTTTTTTCTGAATAGGGAAGGGCGTGACAAGAGGTGATTGGGGGGATGATCTATTTCAAATTTTGTTCACACTTGAGCTTTAAACAGACTTGAGATAGTTAAGGCAGTGTAGGGACTGATTCTAATAGAGCCCTTTGGCATTGATGATACCAGGAGTCTTAGCATCGATTCCCTACTGCGCAAGTTGTTCCCCGTGAGCAGGCAGTATTCGTTATACGCACCGAGGCTGCTAACATTGACATTGGGCATACCATTCATGCTTAAAAAAACCCAGTATTTTAAGTTATTTGATAATCACACACCATGGACACACACAGTTGTCGCAGAGGCACACACCACCACATATATATCGTGTTATATATATATATATGTGTGTGTGTGTGTTATATATATATGCTGTGTGTGTGTGTGTTGTCATATATAATATAATATGTGTGTGTATGTATATAATATTATATATATTATATGTTCGTGTGTGGTGTGAGTACTATAGTACTATGGTGTAGTATATATATAATGTAGACTGTGTGTGGTGTGTTATATATAAATTGATGTATATAGTATAGTATATTATATAATATATAGGTAGATAATTGGTCAAAGAGGAGGTTTTATAAATTTGCTTGAAGCAGTTGTGTATTATATATGGTTTAAGAGGTTTCGATTTATGAAGGCTATCAACAATGCAGAGTGTAAAGAAAAAATGAATAATAGGTAACAATGGAAGGTTAGGTGTTAACGCTGTTTTAAGTTGCTTAGAATTTTCGAGATAATATACGTCGTTGTATGTGGCAGGACAAGATTGCACCTGGAACTAGTGAAAGCAGTTCTGGGTTATGGCGAAGTTGTCCTTTTAAATGAATTTTTTTTAAAATGATGGTAATTGGTTTATATTAACTGGTCTCGTTCGTGTTGTATGGTTTAAGCAGGTTAAGTAGGCGGGATTGATGTTTTTGTACTGTGCGCGGTATATTCAGTGCGTGGTCCCATCGAAAGTGCCGTGTTGGTTGGTGAAACGTTAATTGTGACTGTATCCTAAGTCGGCGGGGGATTGGCAGCGTAAGCATGAAAAGTTATGTGGCGTACATAAGAGCGTATATTGATGTCTTGTATCTTTGAAAAAAAGATATTTCTGCAGAAAATTCAAGAGATTAGGAATAACAAGTTAAACAGTCTAAACATCATTATACCGGTATTATTATTTTATTTTCTTTTACAGCCTGTCATTGTGATAGCCGTGGCTAAATCAACCTCACTAATACAATATATATATATAGTATATATATATAATATAATTATATTATATAATATAGATAGTATAAGTTAGACCGGGAGGTATAGTAATAATTTAATCTTAAATGTACATTATGCTAGATGGGAGAGGTCGACATTGGCTAACGAAGCTTGCGTAGATGGGGCAGGATGATTGTGTGGGTATTGGTGCAGGCAGATTTATGGGTGAGAGATTATGATGAGTAGGTTGGGTCGGGAAGAAGATAGAAAGGATGAAGTGTAGTGATAGAAGCGTGGGTGAAGTAAGCGCTATAGTAGAATGAGGTACGATATTGTGTTAGTCGGTCAATTTATTTCGTGTTATCATTTCGGGGTGTACTTCGGCTAGAAGCAACTAAGAAAAAGTAAACTATGATTAAAAGTAGTTTCTCTATCTCACGGGGTTCCGACTGTTCTTTCCTCCTGCTAGGCCCGTAACTCGGAATCACGTTATTACTTGATATTGTATTTCAGAGCTTATTGAAGATAATTAGTCAAAATTTATAGAGGGCCCATTTCATATCTCCTTACGTTGTGGACGTCATATCTCTCTCCTAACTGCCGACATTGACGAGACGGGGAACAATAAATTGGTTTTTATATTCTTTTATACATTGTAGAAATAATTATGATGTAAGGTGTTTTTAGTAGCGCAAGAAGGAGACTATTGTATTTCAATTCAAGGTTCATTGCCTGGGGAGAATCTAAGAACTAGATAGTGCAAAATTGAATTTAACGTCGTGTCTAACGTGGAGGTATCATAAGTTGCGGGTTAGGTGTTCGTCTGGGTTAATTATAGGACGATAGATAGGCAAGTGTGATGGATCGGAGGATGGAAGATTACAGAGGGAATCACTAGGACATATGGGGTGTTGTGGGCAGATGGCGTGTTGCGATGATAAGTATAGTCGCAGTTCCAATAGCTGCAGAAGTACGAGAAGTCTCGAGACTGGTGCAGTTGAGAGATGACAAAATACGCGTAGCGCTGAGGTGCCGCTATATGTGGGCAGGTAATTAGATGAGCTTTTGGCCTCCTCCTAGAAGAAGAAAGAAGAAGAATGAGAAGAAGAAGAGAAGAAGAAGAGGAAGAGAGAAATAATATAGAATAATAAATAATAATGGAAAAAAGAAGAAGAATGAATGGAAGAAGAAGAGAAGAAGAGAAGAAGAAGAAGAAGAAGAAGAGAAAAAGACCATAATTAGAAGAAGAAGAAGAAAGTAAGAAGAAGACAGCAGAAGAAGAAGAACAACAACAACAACATAACAACACCGCATAACATAGTTGTCAACTTTTAATAAGACTTATGTAATGTGTTGTCCACCGAGGCGAATCTATTTATTTAAGTAAGCATAAGGCAAAATGTGGAACGTATTTAAAGTCAGTATTCGAGCCATACAGTGAGGGTGTCCTATCCTTCTCTTGCTTCTGTCGGGCTTAGCTCATAAGAGCATACATAGGTATTGATTGGTGGTTTTTGGCTGGATTTTGTGAGCGGCACTAACAACAAACAGTACCAGTCAGCTCACTATATTTAGCTGAGCATAGATTACACTCTGTGCTCGAGCTGCGAGTGTGAAGGATAGTATCTGGATGACGAGCTGAATTTCTTGGTGGACGGTGTATCGAAATTGAGGAACGTTGGCAGTTACCTAGAGAACGGGCCCTCTTCAATTGAGCTAAACCCGGTCCAATTTTTAAGCAAGATGATTATTTGGTTTACATTATCTCATCTTATATAACTACCAGTAATGGTTAACAAGCAAGCTTCAGCAGTACAGTTGTGTTAGTGAGTTACGATATAAATCATCTTGTGGTTCACAGGGGTATAGGCAGAAGCTTAGTAATAGTCAACATAATATCCAGTTTTATGTATTTACGATACAACGCCCTCGGCAGCGGAAGAACGCGTACCAGAAACAAAGGATCAATTTTCTAAAAATGATCTTGCAACCCAGGTTTGAAATTCAAGAGTTTTTGGCCTTCTCCTACAATTGGTTGGCCAGCATGGCTGATATTAATATGGAGAATAAGTTGCGCCGTACTATTCAGCTCAATAGTCGCTGGAGGTAGAAATAGTATAATAGATATATATCCATATCTCCAGGGTATTGGCGCTGTATTGAAATGGAAAACGGCCTGCGACTCCAGGGTTTTGAACTCAGAGTGGGTCGCAGTTCAGATTTCGTAGCCAAGGGGAGTGAGACATTAAGTCAACAAACGCCTGCTTAGTTTTGGATCCTTTCAGATTATTGTGCAACTTTTGCAGTATATCTTCGTAAGTATCAAATAAATATCGAAACGAAATACTCACCAGAGCGATAAACAAGTGCACTTGTTCAATATCAACAGAAGCAACTTTGTGCAGAATCCTGTTGACATTTCATTTTGATATGTCAAGAATGAGGCCCTCGCTGGGTTGAACGTATTTTCTGATGAGTTCTTATTTCCTTTAATTGATATTGTAGCCATTTACATACTCATTGCCCTTTCCACAGTATATGCATCTGATATTACCTGGATATTCCTTTAGATCTAAAAATTCAGTCGTAGATGATAAATCAGATGGTATAGAGATAAAATATATATTATTTCTACACTATACTATATTTTTCAATATTAAGAGAAACGATGGATGTTCTTCAGTACTCATTCAGGATTAGGCAGCCGAAAAAAACGCGCTCAGTTCAATCTTTTTTAGATGATTGATAGGAATAACCAAATTTCTTTTTCTTTTATCTTCTAGGTAATTTTTAGAGTTTCGCCATATGGGACACATCCTTAGCAAACTTATATATATATATAGTATATATACTATATAATATTATATAAATAGTACTATATATATAGTATAGCTTCCTTTTGATGCCAACCAATGATGAAGAAGGTTAATATGGTGCAATAAATCTATGTGGTATCATAGATTAATGACAACAGCCGTATAAACACACACACATACATATATTCAAGTCTCCACATTATATATATATATATACAATATACACAGAGACAGCAACTGTTATTGCCTTTTGGACATCAATAAGTGTATATAGAGTTTAAACGATAGGACAAAACATACTGATCACGCGTAAGTATAGCCAGCAAAAAAATAAAAAAATATATGTCTCAGTTTGATACCTACCGTCCGCGGGTTTGAAAACTTGTATGCGCTTTTCTTTAAATGATGAACCTTACAATTCATGCGCCTCCACAATATAGTGCATTGAACGCGAAATTCTTATTAAAACAGTCCGTAGAATATGAAAAGACAGGTAAAGAAATACAATATAATTATAAAAAAAAAAACTCACTCATACGGGAACAAACACAAAAAATACTTTCAGCATAAGAAATTTCGAATAACCAGCACTAAAAGATTAAAGAAAAAAAAAAAAAAAAAAAAGAAAGGAAAAGAAAAGTATGTAAGATATTTTTTAAAAATAATTACTCCAAATTCTCAGTTGATGAATCCCGGATAAATTGCACACGTGGAATGTGTATCCTGATTTCGTACAAAGGCATTTCACCTCCGGACTTCAATTATTATTTTTACTTTGCGGACACACATAGAGATGCATTCTTAATTGTGTTTAGTTTCTAGGATAGCCAGAGGTGATAAATTTAGCAAAGATAATAAAATGCGTAACGAATCTCGCTTGAAGCTTGCTCTTAAGATTGACCAGAGGATGTGGCGAAACACCTGAGGCAGAGATTCTCACTAGAAACATTGTGATCGAAAAATAGATGAAGGATATTAGGAGGCGTGTATCTAAGAAGAGTCCTTATTTTGAAGGATGCCGCGGACATCTGTTTTTAAATGCTAGAAACTCACCACTTAAGTCTTCGTGGTGTAATTTAATCGCCGAACGAATGTGG
>JALAJA010000270.1:0-20000 GCA_023376005.1 Doryteuthis pealeii | reverse complement strand
AACATTTATTTGAGGTTTTTTATTAAAAAAAACAAAATGTTGGAAGTGGTGGAATCTTAATTTAAATCTGCTTATTTATTTATTATTAGAATTATAATAATTAATAAACACATTTCTTATTCATTAGAATATTTTTATTTTATCTTTTTGTCTTGGTTTTTAATAAACATGGAAACAAAACAATTAAGCTAAATTACATTTCAAACACTGGTTTATATTACGAATGTTAGATTAAAACTTCTTCATATAATTTTTCAACTACATGGTAATTTTTATTTTAAATTTGTTGTTGTTATTGTTATAAATATTTTAAATTTTAAGCTGGATGTTATAATAAAAATAATGTAAATAATAAAATTTCGAAACTATAGTATTGTATTTAATTTACTGCCTTGTTTTACTTATTTTAGAAATGATAAGTTAGTTACTTCAAATAAGTGTTTTATATATTAACTACTATTTTTGTAAAGGGTTTTTTTTTTACAAACTCTTTTTGTATATACGAAAAATTAAATACTGATTAAAAAACAAAGTAGAGTATTAATAATCGTTTCAAATTACATGATTTTTCGCATTATTGTTTATTTTTATTTCGCTGTAAATAATTCATCGATAAATAATCTTTCTTACCAAATAAATATTTGTTAAATATTTCATTTATTTCTAACTAATGATTATTTTTAAGATAGGAATGAAAAGATTGCGATGAATAAGATTTGAATTTTTCGTCAAGAACATACTTTTGCTGTCAGAAAATAAATATTTTTCTTTAACTCTGTGGTAAAAAATAAATTCATGAATATTAAACTATCAATTATATATTTGAAAGATTATTTTCTTTTGTTTTTAATATAATAATATTTTAAAAGATTGGACTATAAAATAGGCCGGAGATGTCGAGCTGAATAACATAGACTGCCATGCTGGATATATATATGTAGGCAGGGTGCTCTCCGAAGCCATTTTTTTTTTTTTTATTTCTTTACGTCGTGTAAAAGGATTTCAATAGATTAAAAGCCTAACAATTTATATTTTTGAGAAATATTTATTTTTCTTTTCACCATATATTATTTTTTAAGATTGGACTATAAATAGGGTAATTCCGAGGCTGACGGCTTAAAGACTGCAACTTTATTCATAAAATGGGAAATTCACTGCTGGGTAATCGTGTAACATAAGGAGGCAGAGGCATATTTTTTATATCAGCAAGGAGCTGGTATACGACAGTTTTCGCAAATTGGGTGATTTGTGGCTTAATTAATTATATCCCTTAATCACTAAAATACATAAAAACTTGGCGGTGTTTTTAGGTTTAATAAGGATTTATGTGTATGCAGATTTCGATAGAAGTGACCTCCGTTTTGGCTTATAGTTGCACATACATACCAACTTCTTTTATATTATATAGTATATTATATATATATTAATTTATATATATATATATATAATATCTATAGGATGTAAGACAGCATTTTAAAAAACTGACATTACAAATGATTAATCGTCAGGCACAGGCAAGTTTGGATATCAAGAGGTCGTTCATTTTAGTACAAGACAAATTTAGGAAAGGATAAGTGTGATCAAAAATCTAGCAGGATAATTGCTTACATCACTTTTTATATTAAAGTTTAATAACTCCTTGGACTTTAAGATGAAATATATTTTTACCAAGATTACTTCATCTTTTTTACTTCTTTAAAAAAATGTTGTTTTTTTGGCAAGAGGAATTTATGTATGTATGTTATCTTCAGTGGAATTGAAGAGTTCGTGTCGAACCCTATCGGCTGCTTGGAAAATTTTTAAAAAAAATGTGTTAAAATTTTTAAAAAAATTCGCGCGAGCAGATGAGAACAAGGCAATTTCTAGTGGGAAATTACAGGGAAATTGAATTCAGAGGCTTTCTTCTTCCTAATTGGGGGTACATTCTGAAGTTAAAGAAAGCCAATGCCCTATTTACACATAGCTGGGTGTAGATTAGTAGGATACGCACCTTTTTACGGTATTAGCGCTAATGTTGAAAAATGCAACAGCTCATCCTAGGATTTTGGACGTGGGTTTCCGGTTCATTCGTTCGATGATAACATTTACAGAAAAAACGCCTCTTAGTTTTGGATCCTTAGATTTGTGCAACTTTTGCATATCATTTCGTAAATATCAAATAAATACACAGAACGAAATACTCACAGACAATAAACAAGTGCACTTGTTCAATATCAACAACACTTTGTGCAAAATCTATGAACCGAAATTTCATTTTGACAGTAGCTACCCAAGAATATTTTATTTTTTTCCCCTCTTTTTTTCTTTAAAGAGTTTACGGTGTGACCTTGGTGGGTACTAACAGTAGATGAAGGGGATTAGTTGCCGGTTTTACCAACCCTTTCAAAAGAAAAAAAAAACAACAATACAATGTTAGCAGAGATGTATTTCTGTGAGAGATTGATTTTTTTTTTTTCTGTATTTTATCTTCTCGTCGATAAGCGCGGATGTGCCAGACGGGTGTTTGGCTGGCTGACAACATGTTCTTTGATATACTTGCATTTTCTACCAGAGAGAACAATCAATTTCTTTACTTTTCACAGGTTGCCTAAACGCCGTTAGACTTTTCAATGGGTTAGGTTCTGAAACCTAGGATTCACAATCAAAGCGGAATTAATCATGATCCTATTATTTTAGTTTTGGGTTAGTGGGTTGTGGGACTGGGTTTTAATAAATTGAAATCCGGGAAAGAGGGTTTATAGCTTTTATTACTTCTTTTGGTAAGAAATAATATAAATAGATGAGTCCACCGCGCTTCTTTCAACAACAGTAATTAAATTCTCTGTAGTGCTAACTCACTACTCGACTAATCCGCATTTAGTCGTTTAATTATTTATGTGGTTTCGATTAGACGAGTCCAACTTTCTTGGTAAGGGAAATATTTCTTAACAAAGGTTGGCACCAGGTGAGGAGTAAAGGAAAACTCAAAATTAAATACAAAAGCTTTAAAAACTTTGGATGCTCCCACAAATCCGAGTAAAAATATAAGAAAACTCATTTATAGATCATTATTCCCTGAGCTTTATCTAGTCTGGCTATCATCAATCCTCCATTTATAATCAATCATCTGTAGGGCTGGACAGCACGGATTTCTCATCTTCTTCTCGCCACCACGTTCTTGATTATCGCTCTACATTGTAAAAGAATGAAAATCTTTTTCGTTAATCAATCGAATTTATTATATGGAATATTATACATCTGTATATAACGAATCTAGTCACGAGGTAATAATTATTGTTATTTAACGAATCTCAATATCTCATTTTCATTTAGATCTGTCATTAAGAAACATTTTTTATGATTAATGCTAAATCATCGTTTGTTAATGGTTTATGTTTTAAGAAAAAGGGCAACGGGGACCAGTTCAAATCAGGACGAGACTGTTTTGGCATTTCATAGCGTAATACCATTTGGGGAAAAGGTACGCATTCAATGTTTTTCCATCAGAATATGGGTAATAGTAGGACTGACTAGGATTCTTTTTACCTTGTTTAAGATTTCGCGGTGGCCATTTTTAGGGCTGTAGGTTGAAAGAGTTTTTTCAATGGAAGATTTTTTTGTGGATAAAAATGTTATCTTTCTTTGAAGTAGAAGAATGTTATTTTCCAGTTTTAAGTCTTGTCTGTTGATGCTGTTTCTCAAAGTAGACGTTTTTAATCAGAGTTGGGTCATTTCTTTGAAGTAAGACTTTGTAATAATCTTGTCTGTTGTTTCCTTTTAAGCAGTCCTTCGGCGAGTAATTTTTAGAAAATTGTATCAAAGCTTTAAATGTAAATTAGATACATATTTAATCGTTTTTTTTGATTGGTAATTTAGCCCGTGTTTTGGAACTGGGTCTTATAATATAAGTTTGTGGGTCTTTTAGCACAACTTATACTAAAATAATCCGGACAAAATCGGTGTGGCAACGCGGTCTAGGGGGAAGGACAATAAATATCTTGGAATTCAAACCGGTTGAATCCTCCTCAAAAATTAACTTATGTCATACGTAGTTGAAAGGTAATTAATTATAATAATTAATGCTGTTGGACTTCATGTACGTGTTAATAAAATTCAAGTACTTTATAAATACAACAAATAGTGGTTTATAGTGTGGATTGGAAAGGCCTACTTGCTAATACTGATCTTTAAAATTTTTATTTTAATAATATTTGCAAGGTTTATTATGTTTTCGATTGTTTTCTTTTATAAATGTTAGTAAACGCCTGGTTGATAATCTTTTAACAAATCTTAAGGGATTGATTTCCTTTTGCCGGAAGAAGTTTGTTTCCTTCCGCTGCGTTGCTGTTTGTTCGCACTAGGGGACCTCTGGTAAGTTAAGCGGTTCATTGCAACACTTGCTTCTCTTTTAGCTGGACGCTTCTAACGAACTGTTATGGGCTAGAAGTAATATCTCCCTTCTCGGTGGGGGCTTTGCCCCCACAGTACATTACATTACTGTAGTTTATACAGCTGGACTTTCTTTTAGTTATGTCTGTAACATTTATTGTTAGGTACATTTGGGTTATTTGTTTATAACCTAATATTGTATATGTATTTACATGTTCTATTCTCCTGTACATTATGGTATATTATCGTTTCATGAGCTGTTATAATATATTAAATTCTTTGTCTCAGTGTCCGGAAATTGTTGTTATTCAATTACAACTTTGAATCTTACAAGAAAATCTGCATTTTTTTTCAACTAATTTAGTTGAATAGTTTAATTGAGAAAAATTAGCATGAAAAGCTACGAGTGATGAAAGAGCTGTTCTATCTTCGATTATCCTATTTTACTTGTATTATACTTAAATTTTTTAGAACGTAATAAGGAATATTGACTCGTTCTTTCCATGTCATTTTACAGATCTTCTCCATTTAATATTTTCTGTTTGCCATAACTATCAAAGACATAAGGTCACTGACAGATGAACATTACAGTGGACATATTTTGCAACACTTAGTAACACGTCAATATTTGACTAGAAGTGATCGAGAATGTTTTCCATGAGATTTTATTTTCAAGACATTGGGCGTAAATTCGGTTTTCCAGTTCTTCCGAGGCAAACGTTAATTGGTACTGGGTGGAGTCAGCTTGACAGTTTGGCTTCGTTAGCCCGGGTATTTATTTCACGCGCACACGGGCCGAGGGCCTGTTTATTCCGATGAATGCCGTTTAGTGGCAAGCGAATTCACTCGGGTCTGGAAGGAGCACCAGATTGTTCATAGTCTAGGAAAATCAATTTTTGGAGAGTCAAAGAGGGGCAGCCACTTGACTTGTGGCAAATTAAAGCTTCAAGTAATAAGCGGCCATTTAAGTTGAAAAATGACCCACACTTGCCCGGCGTGGTCAGTGGTTCTATTCGATTTCCTTTTCTCTTTTGATGCTTTTAAATATCGGGAATTTTTAAAATGTTATATACTGGGGTTTTTCACACGTACAAAATCTATATAACGTTGTTCCTTTTCTTAATTCTTTACTCTGACGTCTTTCTCTTCTGGGGCTTTGGTTCTTATCTTCTAACATCTTGCTTGGTATATCTTTCTAAGGTTGGTCTTCTGTGGGATTCCGGGTCCTGTTTTCTGTTGGGGTACTCTTATCAGAGGCTGTTCATTGTTAGTTTTTTTAGGTTTAACACAAGACTTTCGCTTTAGTTGAATGTTTTACTTTTTTGTAAATCCCAAACCAGACAACTTGCGGGCAGATCCTTAACATTTGCTAGCTCGGCTTTAACTTTCTTAACTGACTACTTTGGCTATATTTAACGGCAGACGGTCTTCCATGGCTTTTTTCCGGGTTTACGATCCCTCCCAAAGGTTGGGTGAGAGGGAAGTAGGTTGGTTCACTCACTCTCAAGGCCCATCAGTTGTACTAATCGCCATTTGAAATATTATCTCAATAACTTAAAAGTATTAGGGTATCTACTAACATGTTAACAATGATTAGCTTTCGCAAATAATTCAAAAGAATGGAAGAGAAATAGCTTTCAGTAACGAGATATTGCTACCAGGTAGTGAATTAGTTAATCCATTTGAGGCTTCACCTTTTATGTGGAAATGGTGTAATTTTGTTTTTAAAGAAGACACGAACCGCTTAATTTTTTATGTGAGTTCAAACTACAAGTCAAAGCCTTCTTGCTGCTGTCCAGCTATGCGAGACGTTGCTTTGAGTGGGTGTATTTTGCGAGAAGCGACTATATAATTTAAGCCGAGCTCCACTGCATAGCTGGAGGTCAGCAAGAGGCATTGCTTATAAACAAAGAAGTTCATGTTTTTTTTAACAAGATGGGGCATGTTCAACATTAAATGGCAAAATCCTCTGAAAATTAGTAACCGGATTCACATAACATCGGTAGAAATAATGCTCGTCTACTGAAGCTATCCCCCTGTTTTTTCTCCCAACTTTTGAAAATATGGAAGATTAGATTTTATTGATATAACGCTCGGAAATACACAAATAAGCCGAACTTTTCTGCATATCCTGGAGCAGGCAGCAGAGGCATTGTGTACGTTGAAATGACTGAAAAACAGTCCTGTGTTATATTAATAAGATGGTGATTTATACTGAAATAGCAGCTCGAAAATTAGTTAGATAATTAACATACCTCGGTCGCAATATCGTCGTTACTGAAGCGTTTTCCGCCTTTTTGATCTCCATGGCTTTTTAAATATGGAGAATTAATTTAAAAAAGATCTAGCACTTCTCGTAAATACACCTACTCAAGTCAAACTTCCACTACATTTCCTGGAGCAGGTAGCAAGATGCATTGGCATGAACATGGACTTGGAATGAAACAGAGTTTCACAATGTATTAAAACAGTTGGCGCTACTCACATTAAATGGTAAGCGTCTGAAATTACTAGAACCAATTTAACATAACCTGGTAGCATATTTCGTTACTGATATTTTATATATATTATATCTATATATATATATATATACTGAGTGAGAAGTAGAGAGAGAGAGAGTGAGAGTTGTGTTTGTTGTGAGAGAGTGAGAGAATTGAGAGTGTGGAGAAGAGTGAAAGAGTGTGAGAGTGAGAGAAGAAAGTGAGAGAGAGTGAGAGAGAGTTAGAGGTGAGAGAGTTTCCTGATTAGTAAAAGTTTTTCAATCTGAAACGAAATTTATTGAACATCCTTGGTTACTTGTTCTCTGATCAAGCTGTGCTTCCCTTTTGCGGCAGTAAATGTTTTGGGTTGCTCTACGGATTTGGCTTCAGTTTCAAATTGTAAAAGCATAAGTTTCCTAATTAGAACTATTTGAATTCATTTGTGCACTTTCCCTACAAATGGAAATGATGCAAGCACAACCAATGTAAGACACCACTACATCATTCTACAACCCCACAGGGGGTTACTTATACGGTTTGAAATTGTTTGATACGTCCGTAACACCGTGAACAAAATGTGACACCTTTGGCTCATCTAGTAATTTCTGGAAAACTCTGATCTATTTGATAAAATGCTTTGTTTGGAACACATCAATATTTGATTCAGCAATTTTTCAAGAAAGGGTTTCGATAGAAAGATTATTGTATAAATATAGAAACGAAAATATCTTGTTGGAAGTCGAGAGATAAAAGGTGTCGATCTATGAAAGAATAAAAAAATATATATAAAAGTAAATTCCCATTGAAAAAAAAAAAGCGAAAAACTATTTTAAAACAAAATACCATAATTTCACAATTTAATGAATTTTAGTAACGATTTTTGGATACTAATCTAAATAAGTATACGTTTTTTAAAGAGTCTCATTTCGAAATTTTTGTAGACATGTTTATTTCATGCTGATTAAAACCATTTAATCTATAACGAAAACTTATTTTAGCAAAATGACTGGAAGGGGGCGGGTTTGTGTAATGTTTATTGTCCCCCAATATAAGAATGGACTCTGCAATTACGATTTTGTCAAATTCTGGAGAGGTGTTTTTCATTTCTCATAGCGCTATTACTGGAAAAGGTAGGATCCAACAATTCGCCCTTGTTAGGGGGTTAATAAGTTGCCGTAAGACTGGTTCTTTAAGCCTTGGTTTATATTAGGTAACCACAGTTCTAGAAGTAGGAAGGAGTCTTGAATTAAACTCTTAAAATTTCCGCTTAAGAAATTTGATCAAGTGTTATCCTACTTTTGCGGAGGGGTTGGTAAATATATTACAAGTCAACTTCATGAAATAAGTTCAGTGGAATAATAATTTCCGATTTATTTTTTTAGTAAGATCAATCTTTAATATTGGTTTTATTATTTCTTGTATGTATTGTAACGAAACTATTACACTATTCAGTCAAATTTCCTTAGTTTTATTTACGTCGGATTTTTTCTCCAGGATTTTATTTTTTATTTAAATCTTCAATTATTAATAATTGTTTACATTATAGATACCGTTTGTCCTTATCACATTAATAATAACTTCAATGTGTATTTTAATATATGCACAAAATAGAAGGTTTATGTGTGAACGGGAAGACTAAATTTGAATATTGATATTAAAATGGTGATTTTAATAAATATATGCTTAGTATTATTGAATTTCTAATTGTTTTGGTTTATCTTAATGAATTGAGAAAATCTTTCAATAAATTTAAATAACATTTAACAACAAGAACAACTGTCCATTTTTAATTCTTCACTTCTATTTTAACTAAATTATTTATATTAGGAAATGTAGAATGAAAGAGGGAGTGAGGAGAAGAGTAGTTTAGTTGTTCTACTTTTCGGAGTTAATCCTGCCCTAATTTTCAATATTTCTTATCTGCATTCTTATTTAGTTTCATTACTTTTCTAATTTTATGTATTTTTGATTACATTAAAAGTAACTTGCCACACGGGGGTCATTTATCTGCTAGTTTTTCAGTTAATTGGGTGGTCCAATCAGGTGTAATGGGTCAGCAAGCTAGTATCAAGATCATTACTTATTGATAGCATCTTCGATCTCGCTGGAATGCCCGCACCTAGCGACCTTGTGTATCAGCCGTGGAAAATGTAATACTAACTTTGGGGGTAAAATACTTTAATTTTGAATTAAACTTCTAAAAACCGAAGATAATGAGAAGAAGGGTAAGATTTACGAAGTTTGAAAAAAAATAACCCTTGACTATTATATATTTTACAAGGATGAAAATCAACTAAATTGGAACTAGCTAGTCATTGGGCTATGGTGTCAAAATGTTAAAAAAAAAAAATAGGCAATGAAGAAGTGGTTTCCCTTGCTTTATTTTTAGAAAGAAAACTGGAAAGCGGGCCATTTTCTCACCGTAATAAAATAAAGATCGGCCACATTGGGTATTTTTCATGAACCGCTTGTTTTTAACTCGAAAATAACTAAAATGTTTTTTAGTAATAGATTAACTTCATTTTCATAATGCGCAAGTAAAATTTAATGCGTGGATTTTTGTTGGTTAATGGATTTTACAAAGTTTTTAGCTGTTTTTAATAAAGTGAACGTAGTGTTTAAACTAGACACTACGCGCGTGGTGTGGATTTCAACTATAGACTTTTCATGCACCTAAGAAAGCTCTACTGGAAATGAGAAACGTCTTAAGTTGAAATTCTGGTACAGATATATATCGCCATACATAGTTACAGTGAAGTTTTTCTACTATATTCAGTTTCTCCTCATCAATAATATATAATAGGCCAGAACATTGGTTTGAATAAATTTCGTTTAATACTTAATATTGAATTTTCAAGCGAAACATCTAGTGGGACAATCTCGCACCATAGATTGGGAACACTTTGCTTAGTGGATAGGAATTAGTTAAAGAACGTTTTAAGTGACGGTTTCTCTAGACCTGAAGGTTCAATCCTGGTCGGGGCAGCAGTACACAGATTAATAATTAACACAGCTTAAACATGTACTCCGCTTATGGTTAAGCGGGAAATGAGAAAGGAAATACCCTGTAGGACTGAAAATAAGGGTAGGTTAAATTTCCGGGATGGCTCCGATTACGACCAAGAAGGTTTCCCGTTAAGACAAGAAATAATGAAGAAAGGCCGTAGGGCACATCGGCCGGAAATGTTGTTACAAATAAATGAAGATGAGGGAAATGTCGAATAAAATACAAATAATACTATTATAAGCTCAGATTTCAGTTAACTCAATATATTTTTTATTCTCTATATGAAGACCCGCCAGCTTTAAGGGGCTTTAGAAATACGTTAAACTATATCCTTTAAGACACCCCAGTGTCTAATGCCGTAATAACATTAAACTGCATTTGTTGTTTTAAGAATTCAAGATGATTCGAGTTTTTATTTTTTCTAGACTGGTTGCAAACTAGGTTAGAGACAATTCTGTTTCTACTATTTACATAGCAAGAACGGAAGACTTGTCGCTTAACCTTGCAATGCTGAACCGAACAAATACAGGGTAGAGGAAAACTGGATTGGAAACAATGTATACTGGAAAGGGATATGCTCTATCTGTCTATTTCTCTTCTAGACAAGCTACATGAGTAACGCTGCCACAACTAAGCTGGGTCGCCGGACAGAGTGAAGACCCACTCAATGAATAAACCTCAAACTGATTGTGTTTTCCTACTGAGAGATCGAACATTCGGTTTCCCCATGAAGAAGCAGACACTTAGCAATAACCATCAAAAAAAACTTGGTCACAAACTAGTTATTATATTCTTAAAAGTTTCCAGCGGTATCGAGTGGTTTTTGCATTCGTTTAATATTATTCTAAAATGTACTTTTTTGCACTTCCATGGTGTTTGTATTTCCAGAAATTCTGATAATTAAGTATAATTTTGTCAGGAAGACATTATCATTAAAATCAGTGATTTGAAGAGGTTAAAAGAAAAAAGAAAAAAAAAAATAGATTTGTAAAAATACTTTTAAATAAGCACCGTGTCTGTCTGTTGTTGAGCGTCCGAGATATTCATAATTTGGTAGCCGATGGAAAATTAACGAATCTTTTTAAGAGTTTTATGCATTTTGTTTTATGTTATTTTTTGTTTTAGTTATTTAAAAAAATTTA
The DNA here is from genome assembly GCA_023376005.1 of Doryteuthis pealeii. Lineage (NCBI taxonomy): Eukaryota > Metazoa > Mollusca > Cephalopoda > Myopsida > Loliginidae > Doryteuthis > Doryteuthis pealeii. Next base: position 9,003 of record JALAJA010000270.1, on the reverse strand, counting down.
CTGATGAAGTATAGTCTACTTAGCTTTTATTAAAAAAAGACAAAATGGAAAACAACCGAACTTATTTGTGGCATATATACATTTTATTTTATATTATGAGCTTGAATTAGATTGATATAACGATGATATTATTATAATATTATATTATTATATTTATAAAGATTTTTGAAGGCAATTTACAATGCCATATGTGTTGAAATTATATTTTTTTTAACTTTTTTTCTTTTTTTTTTTATTAATTCTAAATTATTTTGGAAAAATAAATTCCATCATCAGAGTTATTGAACGTACAGTTTACTTCCGTGAATGTTAAAATGCTCTATTTCCATGATGTTTAATTTCACACATATGTGCATTTGTAATTGCTTAAAAATTTAATATTAACAACACCAATGCTTCAAAGAATAACTAATTTAAAAAAGCCCTTTATATTATATATTATATATAATATATATATATATATATATATATATACAACACTAGCAAGAAGTTAAACCGGTCCATGACGGTTGTGGGTACGCTGGTTTTTTTTAGAAAATGAACATTCGTATTTTTGTTCATACCGGTCTGCCTGTCTTGGGAAGTTAAAACTAACCTTATTGATGTTTGAGTAGAGTGGGGAGTGGAGGGATGTGTATAAGTATTTTTTAATATTTTTTCTTACTTATGAGTTTTTTATATCGTTTGAATTATAAAAATGAAAAAACAAATTTCTGCGTGTTTCTTAGATATATATTAAGTTGTATGCAAGTTCACAATCTGAATGACCTCTCGTTTTGGGAGTTATAAGTTCGAACGTACATACAAAATTCTTTTTATATATATTTATATATATATAATTATATTATTATATATAGTGTTTTTGCATCAAAGTTAATTTATTTAGGAAGATTTGCTAAATTATCAGACGAAAGAATAGCGAAATGATAATACAGTAGGTACCTCCAAATAGGTCCTTGATAGTTTAGGCCATAATTTAAGGAGGAAACGTACATATATTTTGACTTTTTTTTTTTTAATTTCGCAAAAGAAATAACGAACATAAAAGAGTTTGTTTAAAAGAAAAAATGTTTAAATTTCAATATCAAATTTACCGATTGGGGTAAAATTAACTCATGTTATGTTGAAAAATAAGTTAACAATCATTTTAATTTACAACACTGGGTCAGTTTTCTTATTGATATTTTTTAGCAGACTTCTGTATTCATGGTTTTCTTTTACTAAGAAGTCCACATTGAGACTTATAAAATCTTTGATAAATTATTCAGACTATTGTTTTTATAGAAAAAAAAAGAGCAAAATCATTTTTTTCATATTTTGCAAGAATATAATAGTGTGGTAGAGCTAGTAATAAATAAATATTTCCAGTTAATATATTTTTAGAAAAACTATTTCCTTCCAAAGGTAAAGTATTAATGGGGAAATTGCGGTGATAATCGGACATTAATTGGATTTTCAATAGAATTTTTTATATAAAAGCCGGTAGTCATAAACTTGTGTTTTTTGGTTACGTTAAATTTTAATTGGATTTAACGGTGCAGTCTTGAGAAGCCATATTATATGGGTAAATAGATCTATAACTGATATAATGATGATAATCAAGCTTTTTTACTTTACCAAACACACATGACTTTTTTCATTTTTCTTGATATAATATATATATTATATATTATATATAATAGTATTATATATATTATATTAAGGTGGGTTGGGTAAAATACATATAGGCTTCTTGCGATTCTGGATTCTATTCGGACGAAACTCTTGGAACAAGTTAGAAAACGTAATTCAAATCGGGATTTCTATAGTCGCAATTTTGTCAAGATCGATTCTGATACAACCCAAAACGGAAGAGGCTACTCAAGATTCTGTCTGAAATGGTTTTAAGGACGTAATTTTGTAATCATGTATTTTGGTTTTTATCAGAATATTTCCTGTCTTTGTTTGTTTTTCAGACAGACAGAAATGGCCGGACAGAAGACGGCCAAAATGTCGTCAATAAAAAAGACAACAAATACAGGAAATTAACACACTCATGACAATTGGCGACTATAGGAATCCGATTTGAATACGTTTTCTAACTGTTTCGCAGAGTTTCTTTCGAATAGAATTCCGAATCGCAGAGAGCTATATGTATTTCAACCCATCTTATATTATATATTTATTATATTATTAATTATATATATATAATATATATTATCAAGGGAAATGAAAGTAAGTCTGTGGTGTTTTGGGTAAGAGTAAAGCTTGATTAATCAGTCATGATTATCAGTTTAGACATTTACACCATAATAATATGGGTTTTCAGACTGCACGGCTTAAAATCAATTAAATTTAACGAGCAAAAACAAGTTTATGCTACCGGCTTTAAAAAAAATTCTATGAAATCAATTAATGGTCCCGATTATCACGGCAATTCCCATAATTTACTTACCTTTTTGGATGAAAATGTTTTTTTCTAAAATATATTACTGAAATTTTAATTTTAATAGCTCTACCACACTATTTTATTTTGCAAATATGAAAAATATACTGCTTTTTTTTAATAAAAACAATAGTCGATAATTTTATCAGAAAGATTTTATAAGATTCTCCTTGTTGAGGTTCTTAGTAAGTAAATGATACGAAGTCTGCTTTAAAAAATATCAATAAGAACTGACAGTGGTTTGTAAATAAAGGATTTGGTTTAACTTATTTTTTCACCGTAAGATGAGTTAATTTTACAATCGGATAATTTGAATATTTTGAATTAACAATTTTTTTTTGTACACTCTTTATGTCCGTTATTTTTTTTGCGAGATTTAAAAAAAAAAGTTTCAATATATGTACGTTTCCTCTTAAATATGGCTAAAATGATTCAAGGGACCTATTGTTTAGAGGACCTACTGTAATATTTTTTGGTATTCTTTATCTGTGAATATTTAGCAATATTTCCTAAGTAATAAGTTGATGCAAAATACACTAAATATAATGTATATATAGTTATACTATTATCTATATTAAAAGAAGTTTGGTATGTAGTTGGGTCGACTTATAACTCCAACGAGAGGTCATTCAGATTTGAAATCTTGCATACAATTAATATGTTTATACTAAGAAACAGCAGAATTTGTTTTTTCATTTTAAAATAAATCAGCGATATACTTCAATAATAGAAAATACTTAAATACTGTTGATAGCAATCCTCATCCTCTTACTCAATTGACAATAGGGTTATTCTTTGAACTTTTCCAGACCCAAAGCAGACCCGTTATGAAACAAAATTCGATGTATCATTTCTAAAACCAGGGACCACACGGTCATGGACGGGTATACTCTGCTAGTGTGTATATTATAAGTATATATATATATATATATATATATATATATGTATATAAAGGGGCTTTTTTTTAATAGTTATTTTGGAAAGATTGTGTGTTGTGGTAAATATAAGTTTTTTTAAGCAATTTACATGCAATATGGTGTTGGAAAATTAACATCAGGGAAATAGCGATTTAACATCAGGAAGTATAGTTACTTTCAATACTTCCTTGATGATGGAATTTTAATTTTCCGAAAATATTTAGAATTAATAAAAAGAAAGTTAAATAATTATAATTTTAACACATAATTGCATTGTAAATTGGGCTTCAAACTTTATAGTATATTATATATTAATATATATATATATTCGTCTGTTTATTAATCTTCTATCAGCTCATATAAAAAAAAATAAATAATGTTATATGCACATATAATTCGGTTTTGTTTTTCCATATTGTTTTTTTTTTAATGAAAGCTTAAGTAGACTGAATTACTCATAGTTTTAAATTTTTTCTTTTTAAGAAAAAAAAAAACATAAACAAAATGCATAAAACTCTTAAGATTCGTTAAATTGTTTCTATGGCTACCAAAATTGAATAATATCTCGGACGCTCAGCCAACAGACCAGTAAACGTGGTGCTTATTTTTAGAAGTATTTTGGTACAATCTTTATTTTTTTTCTTTTTCTTTTTTAACTTTCTTCAAATCACGTGATTATTAATGATAATGTCTTTCCTGGAGACAATTATCTTAATTAAGAATTCGGGAAAAATTAAAACACAGTGGAAGGTGCAAAAGGAATTTGTAGAAGTTAATTAAGAGACTTGCCAAACCGATCATACGCTGGGGAAAGCTTTTAGTTATATATATAGTTTTGGTTGCCAGTTTTGATGGTTATATTCTAGTGGTCTCCTCGTTCATGGGGAACCGAATGTTCGGATCTCTCAGTAGGAAACACAATATTTTGAGGTTATAAATTTCAATTGAGTGGGGGTTCTTTCATCTGTCGGCGCGCTTAGTTGGTGCGCAGGGTTATCTGGTAGCTTGTATGAAGAGAAATAGACAGTAGAGCATCCCTTATTCAGGTTTAAATTTGTTTATTCAGTTTTTCTTCTGATTGGGTTGGTTAGCATTGGCAAAAGGGGTAAGCGACAGTTTTGCGTTCTGCTATGGGTAAATAGTAGGACAGAATGGTCTCTTTAACCTTAGTTTGGCAACCAGTCTAGAAAAAGTAAAACTCTGAATTCATCTGGAATTCTACAATCAAATGCAGTTTAATGTTATACGCATGACACTGGGGGTGGTCTTAAAGGGGATATAGTTTACGTATTCTAAGCCCTAAAGTCGTGGCGGTCTCTATATAGATGAATAAAATATATTGAGTTATGAAAATTGAGGCTTGATATTAGTATTATTTGTATTATTTCGGATATTGTTCTATTTCATTGTTTTTGTCACAGTTTCGCCGATGTGCTGGCCTTCTTCATGTATTTTTGTAGTAATCGGGAAAAATTCTTGTTCGTATCGGGAGCCCATCCCGGAGAATTTAAACTAACCTTATATTCAGTCACAGGGTATCGTTCTTCGATTCGCTACCATAGCTGAGACAGTTTAAGGCTGTGTTATTATTATCTGTGTTAACTGCTGCCCCTGACCAGGATTGAACTGCAGTCTAGAAATAAAGTCATTAGATGTCTTTCTATTCTTTTATCCACTAAGCAAGTGGTTCCCATCTATGTGTCGCGAGATGTCCTAGATGTGTCCGCTTGGAAAAAAATTAATTTTAAAGGTAATAAACGAAATTTTATTTTCAACAATGTTCTGGCTATTATATATTTTTGAATGTGGAGAAACTTGGAAATAATAGTAGGACTTCATTGTACGATGTATGGGATATGATATCTGTTTTAAGCAGAATATTATGTAAAGAGTTTTCACTGTTCCCAGTAGAGCTTTATCTTAGTGATGAATATGTCTATAGGTTTGAATCAACAACGCCGTTGTCTGTGTTGTAAATAGTTACTTTTATTAAAACTAGGCTACAAACTGAGTAAAATTATTTTAACAACAAAAATTCAGCGAGTAAATTTTACTTGCGCATTATTTGAAATGAAGTTATTTACTAAAAAAGTGTTTTTATTGTTATTTTTCGGTTTAAAAAGCGTTTGCTTGAAATAACCAATGTTTGCCCGATCTTTGTTTTAATATATAACGGTTGAGAATGCCGTTCCGATTTTTATATAAGAGGGAACACTCTTCATTGCTGATTTTTTTTTTAACATTGACACATAGCAAATGACTGGCTTATGATGTCCATTTAGTTGGATTTTTCATTCTTGTAAAATTGTAAATTCAGGGTATTTTTTTCACTTCGTAATCTGTAGCTCTTCTGCATTTTATCTTCGGTTATTTTTAGAAGTTTTTAATGTCAAAATTAAGTAATTTACCAAAGTTAGGTATTTACATCACTGGCTGATGTTTACACAAGGTGCTTAGTGGTGCGGGCATGCCAGCGAGCATCGAAGATGCCTATTCAATTGATGATGGATCGTTGGACTAAGCTTGCTGACCATTACACTTGATTGGCACCCAGATTATGAACTGCAGAGTAAATGCACCCGTGGTCAGAGTATTTTTTTACGTTTTTTAATGTAAAAAATATCATTTAGAATTAGAAAAGTTAATGAAACCTAAATAGAATGCAAGATTAAGAAATATTTGAAATAGGGGCAAGGTATATGAAAGTAGAACCATGAAACTTCTTTCTCTCATCCCTCTTTCATTTGCTACATTTATTCCTAAATATAAATATTTAAGTTTAATTAGGAAGTGAAGAATAAATTGAGTTGTTTTTCTGTCTTGTTTAATGGTTTTAATTTTAAGATTTAATTGAAGAGATATTTTTTTGCTCATATTCATTAAGATCAAACAAACAATTGAAATAATAATACTAAGCACATATATTTTATTTAATTCACATTTTTAATTCAATATTCCCAAATTAGTCTTTCCGTTTCACCTATAACTCTATTTTGTTGATATAATAAATCATTGAATGTTTATTAGTATGTGGATAGGACAACGGTATCTTTTAATGTACAATTTTATTATAATTGAAGATTTAATAAATTAAAATCTGGAGAATATAAAATCCTAACGTAATAACTAGGGATTGTTGACTTGAGATAGTGGGGTAATAGTTTCGGGTTACATAATACAAAAGTAATATCCATTATAGAAGATTGATCTTTAAGGTTAAAAAATAATCGGAATTTAATTTATCACTGACTAGATATTTCATGAAGTTACTTTGTATATATATTTAACCCAACCCCTCCGCAAAAGTAGGGATGTTGGGAACTTGAATAATTTCTAGCGAGATTTAAGAGGTTTGAATCAGACTCTCCTACTTTCTGAGACTGGTGGTGTATAATGTAACAAGGCCTAAGAACCCAGTCTACGCAACTATTACTATACGAGGGGGAATTGTTTGATTCAAATAGCTTTTCAAGTGGTACTTAGCGCTAATGAAGAATGAAACAGCCCCTCGTCAGAAGATTGTGAAATCGCTTGCAGGTCTTTTTATGAAATACCATTACAACAAGCCCTCCAGTCGATTTTGTTAAAATAAGTTTCGATAAGAATTTAAAATGGGTTTTAATCAGATGAAAAATGTCTACAAAAATTTTCGAAATGGAGATTTTAAAAACGTATACTTATTAGATAGTAATCAAAATGTTACTAAAATGTATAAGATTGTTTTGAATTTTGGTATTTTGATGTTTATAAATAGTGTTTTTTTTCGCTTTTTTTTTTCTAATGGGAATTTACGTTTATTATATTTTTTTTATCTTTCATAGTCGGACAGCCTTATTTAATGCTCTAGACTTCCAACAGATATTTTTCAGTTTCTATAGATTTTATACAGATATTTTCAATTCTATGTAAACTTTCTTTGGAAATGCTGAATAGAATATGAAGTGTCCAAACCAAAGCGATTTTATAAATAGATAGAAGTTTTTCGAAATACTAGGATGAGCCAAGTTGGTCACTATTTTGTGTCACGTTTAGTTTTTAACGACAGTGGGGAATCGACAAATTCAAGCGTAAGTAGGTCCCGCTGTGGGTTGGGTAGTAATGATGTAGTTTGGGTGGTGCTGAATGTTGTGCTTTGGCATCATTCCATGGGTGTGAGTGGGGTGCAATGGAAGTTCAAAGGTAAAGTTACTAATTAGGAAACTTATCTTTACAAGTTTGAAACTGAGACATAATGCCGTAGAAAGCAACCCAAACAATTTCAACTGCGCAAAAGGGGAAGGCACAGTTGATCCAGACGAAAGTAACCGATGGTTCAATAAATTTTCGTTCAGTGTGAAAAAACTTTGACGATCAGGAACTTCTGCACTCTAACTCTCTCTCACTTCTCTCTCAATTTCCTCTCTCACTCTCACATTCTCAATCTCTCACCTCTCAATTCTTCTCAGTCTCTCACACAAACACACCTCTCACTTTTCTCTCTCTTCTCTCACGTCAATATATATATATATTAATATATATAATTATAATATATATATTATAGTAGACCCGAGATATTTGCTACCAGGGTATGTTGAAATTGGGTCTAGTAATTTCAGCGCTTTTACCATTTATGTGGGAGATTGCGCCAACTTGTTTTAATACATGTGGAATCTGTTTCTAAGTTTGTTATGTACATGAATGTTCTTGCTACCTGCTCCAGGAATGTAGTTGGAGGTTTGACTTGAAGAAGTTGGTATTATTTAACGAGAGTGCTAGATTTTTTAAATTTAATCTTCCAATATTTAAAGCAAGGAGATCAAAAAGGGCTGGGAATGCGTTCACAGAGACGAGAATATTGCGCACGGAGGTATGTGAATTGATTCCTACCTAATTTTCGAGGCTTGCTATTCAGTATGGAGATATCCCATCTTATTTTAAACACAGATCGTTTCATGGCATTTCAACGTAACAGGTCATGCTCTCTTGCTGCCTGCCTCAGATATGCAGTGGAAGTTCGCTTGAGTTTGGTGTATTTTCCGTGAGGGTTAATATCTTATAAATTCTAATCTTCCCGATATTCGAAAAAGTATGAGAGTAAAAAGGGGGAATAGCTTTCAGTAGCGAGATATTTTTCTACGATGTATTGTGATTTAACTAATTTCAGAGGATTGCATTTAATGTTTGACATGCCATCTTTGTTTATAAAAAACATGAACGTGTTTTATGTGGAGTTCATGTGGCATGCTTTGCTTGACGGACTCCAGCTAATGCAGTTGACTCGGGGGTTAGATTATATAGTGATTTCCTCGCAAATCACCCACCAAGCCGTAACGATCCCTCTTGCATAGCCTGGAGCAGCGCCAAGAGGCTTTGGACTTGTAGTAACTCACATAAATAGCGTTCGTGTCTCTTAACAGATTAAAAAATTTCCACAATTAAATGGTGAGCCTCAGAAATATGTGTAAATACAATTCACATACTGGGTAGCAATACTTCGTCTACTGAAAGCTATTTCTGCCCTCTGCATGCTTTTGAATATTTTGCGAGAAGCGCTAAGATCATTTGTGTTTACATTGGTTGAGTAGATCTAATACTTTTTAAGGTATTGTGATATATAATGGCGATTGAGTTTAAACTGAATGGCCTTGAGAGTGGAGTTGGACACGCCTTGACTTCCCTCGC
>JALAJA010000269.1:60000-68864 GCA_023376005.1 Doryteuthis pealeii | reverse complement strand
AAAAAAAGAGAGAGATCAGCATTTAGCAACGAAGAGGTGACGAGTTACATTTCCATGGTCACTCGCCACACTCCTCCCCTCGCACAGGCCACACGTATCCGGACTTGTTTCGTACATGGGGGCTGGGAATCTGCTCATTTGAGAGTAACTTCCCTTTGTTTATTATTTATTTCATTTTATTTTATTTGTTTTATTTTATTTCATTTTATTTGTTCATTTTTTTTCTTTTTTTTTTCTCCCACAGCAAGACTGTGAATATGATTCTGTGAGAGTTTCCAATGGATTGAACTCCGACACGAAAGCAATTGGAATATTTTGTGGCTCCACCTTACCAACTCCGATCACCTCGTCCGAAAATTCCCTCCGTATTGAATTCAGTTCCGATAATTCTGTCCAAAAAACCGGGTTCAATGCTTCGTTCTTTACAGGTAAGTAGAAAGTGACAGGTGAAATGAGAGAAATGTCTGGCCAAATGGAATGGCTGATGGTAAATTGGTTGACTGTTGAAAACTTGGCTGTGATTGGATTATCCCAATCAAAACAGCTCTCCGCCCTGTCGGCTGGGGCGTTAGAATGCACCGACTGCACCTCTGCAGAGGGGTAAGACTCCCCCAATGGGGCCACCTGTTGGCCATGGGTGGCGACCCGTGATGCTTAAGGATAGAGCCCAGGTGGATGAGCAGTTCATGACATGTAATACTCCACTTTGGCCCTATCTTGGGCTAGACGGGCGGTCGGAGAGACCCCCTCCGATCAATTGGCTGGTCATGTCAAGCCCTAGCACCTATATGATTTTCCCAACCCTATTGCCCTTATGGCAAGCCCCAGCCCTTTTTTATCATATGGGTGCTAGAAGGCGGTGACTGAGGGTCTACATGTCCTGGGAATGACGTTAAACTCTATCTGATGGTGAGGTTCCAGTTCTGGAGGTTTGGGGAATGTGGAGCACCCCTTCATCACCATTGCTCCCTGGTCCACTTTGACCCGGAGTGGTAGTACCTGTTAGGGTCCCATTTATGGGTTAAATAGAAAAATGTATTTATAAAAAAATAGTATTATCCATTAAGAATTGATTTATTTCAAAACTTTATCGACATTAAATGACCCACTGAGGTTGATATGCCGTAAAACAAAACGAACAAAACAAAACAATCAAAACAGCTCTCACCTGGGGTGCTTAATGATTACATGGTCCAAAATTTGTTTAAGACTAAGGGGAAATAACTCTTAATTTTTGAATTGAGAATAACCTAACTTAGGATTTCTCAAAAGTCGTCCAAATAGACTGATAAAAAAAAAAAAAATTGGGTAATCTGAACATTAGCTACATAAATGAGAGTAACCTCTCCTTGTTTATTTCACTTTGAGGAAGCCATTATTTTGGTCGGCCATTTTCATTTTACCATTAATCTACACTGAAAATACGAATTTGTTTGAATCAATACAACTGCATGTTTTAACACGAAAATATCATAGATGGTTAGCAATGTTGTAAATGGTATGTGTCACAAAGTCTTGATAGATTTTAATAGATTAAAATCTAAACCCTTTCTGTTAGTTGTGCGGTCTGATTCTGGTTGATTTTACAAGGATAGAAAAGGTTGCGCAAAAGAAAACATGTTTAGATTTTAGATAACCAAGTTAGACTAAGTTAATGCAATTCATCAACTTAGCATCTTGTTTGGGGGTGAATGATTTAAATTAAAGAGAGAGAGAGAGAGAGAGAGAGAGAGAGAGAGAGATAAAATGGAGATGAGAGGGTGTAGTGAGAGAGAGACAACTAGAGAGAGAGAGAGAGAGAGAGAGAGATAAGAGAGATGGAGAGAGAGAGAGCTAGAGAGAGAGAGAGAAAGAGAGAGGGAGAGAGAGAGAGAGAGAATTCTAAGAGAGATTAAAAGATTGTGAGAGAGAAGAGAGAGAGAGAGAGAGATAAAAGGAGAGATGAATTCTCTGAGAAAAACAAGAATCTTTGTCAGCCGCTCACCGGCTATCTATTTAAAGCTGTACAAAACTATGGTGCGGCCACACTTGGAGTTTGCATCACCGGTCTCAAACCCCTATCTTGCTCAGAATATTAACCCCCTAGAAACTGTACAGAGACGTGCAACGAATATCCTCCATCAGGCATCTACCATACTCTGAATGTCTCGCTGCACTGGGAATGGATTCATTGAAACTTCGGTGTCTGGCAACTGACCTGGTAAATGCTCATAAGGTCATTAATCATCTTAACAACAGCAACCTTGAGCACCTTTTTGATCTCCATCTTTTTAACACACGTGGGCATGCCTACAAAGTCAGTAAACAGCACTGCTCACGTGACATTTTTTCATGCTCAGAATTGCGGAGACATGGAATAAACTGCCTGTGTCTGTTGTAGGCTACCGAAGCACTGAATCTTTCAAAGCCTCCATGCTTCCTGTAGTCCGCCGACACTATACCTGATGCCACTCTCCACATACATATGCACACACGTGCACACATACATGCATATTACTACTGTAAACTGTTCATGTTCCTGACACTAATACATTATTCTGTGTAATTAACATGAGACTTTGATGAGTTGTGGTGCACCTGAGTACTGTACACAATACATTTCATTATTATTAAAAATACGGAATAGATATTGCAGGTAAAGTTTTCTTTTTAAAAAAAGAAGAAATGCTCAAACAAAGAAAAAATTGAATGGGTATAAAATAATTATCTTATTTTTATTAAAATAATTATTACTATTAATAATAAGTTCTTTTGACAAAGAAGTATTAATAATAATAATAATAATATAATAGTAATTGTTAATTTGCTTGAAGCATTAAGTATGTTATTATATATTAATGATTGGAAGGCAATTACAATGCATATAAAATAAAAACAAAAAGATGTTTTTAGTCTTATCGATTTCAAAGTAAACTTTATCTTCAGAGACGGTTTTCAGAAATGTTTTTTTTGTGTCGTTATTTTATTTATTTATTTTTTTATGTTATAAACACGCATCTTGTGGCGTTCTTTTTTTTTAATGCCACGCGGAAGGTCGTGATAGTCGTAATAGCCATTGTTCATTCAATTTCAATTTTATTATTTTCATCTATTTATATATTTATGTATTTATTTATTTTTATTTATTTGTTATATGCATATATATATATATATATGTGTAAAATATACATACTATATATACTATATAATAATATCTTTTTTAGCTAGTATATTAGGTCTGAGACCTGTCAGCTGTTCCTTATAAACATTCATCTTAATTCCACAGAATATTTATAATCTTTCCACAGATTATCTAACATTGCCTTAAAGGAGTTTAGAGATGGGCATTCACTATTGATGATGGTAGTTTATTCCATGTATTCACCATCTCTGTTACTAAAATAATTTTCTCTTGCATTTGCTTTACAAAATTTTTTAAAGAATTTTAATTTATGACCCCTGGTATTGATATTTTGAGCAATGTTTAGTAGGTCAAAGTTTGTTGAATTAAAGTTCGTTGAATAAAACCCATGGGTATATTTATAGACTTTAATCATATCCCCTCTTGTTTGTCGATAAACCAAACTTGGTAAGTCAATCTTCCTAAGTCTTTCTTAATATGAAAGTTTTTTTAAATAATTCATTATTTTAGTAGCTCTTCTCTGAACTCCCTCAATGAGCTTTGTGTCATTGATTAGTCTTTGGCTCTAAACCAAATTAGCAAATTCCAAATGAGGTCTTACCAATGCAGTGAATGAATTTTCAGCATTTCTTTATCCATATATTCATATGACCTTCGTATAAATCCTAATATCTTGTTTGCTTTATTTACTTGTATTTCTTTGTGTTTGGAAAATTTTAATTCAGGGTCCACATTCACACCAAAGTATTAATTTTTCCTTAAACCACTTATTCAAAAATATATACTATGATAGTTACCACATGAACTACGATGAAAATAAAATGAGAAAGATATGGTATATAATTTTGTTTTTGCGCAGGGGTTCCTTGAGAAATGTAAATTATTTTAAGGGTTACGCAAAGGTAAAAAAGTTGAGGAATGCTGGTCTAAATAAATCAAAAACTAAATGTGAAATTGAAAATGGTTTAATTCTTAGAAATTCGTTTTTTTGCATTTCTAATTTTTTTTTTTTTTTTTTTTTTTTTTTTTAAGACAAAGACGAATGTGCATTAAAAAATGGCGGTTGTCAGCAGATCTGCAAAAATACAATTGGCAGTTACCAATGTGCTTGTCAAAATGGATTTACTCTGCATGAAAATAAACATGATTGCAAAGAAGGTAAATTTTATTCTAATTTATTAAAGTATTAAAATTCACAGAATGGAGACTCCAATAGCTACAAGGTAATCGAGGAATTGGCCAACATATTTGTTGTGATGTTAATCCAACAGTAAAAAAGAAGTCGAGGTAGGGTAAAATAAGACAAGTGTATTTACAATAATGGTACAGGAACGGCTAGCTTGCCGTTAACGGTAGCAGTAGAACCTTTTCACTCGGTGTCTCACTATTTATAGTGAGAACCGGTGTATATTCTCCACTGTAGGAACGGCCGGTACAACAATATTATTTATTGCAAAGAAGGAAATTTTATTCTAATTTATTAAAGTATTAAAATTCACAGAATGGAGACTCCAATAGCTACAAGGTAATCGAGGAATTGGTCAACATATTCTTTTTTAAATTTTAATTAAATTCATTAATCTATATGGAATTAAGGGCTGGTTTAGCTCAATCAGTAGAGTGTCCAGCTAGGAATCCCAAGGTTCCTGGTTCGATACCAGCCCTCACCAATTCATCGTATGAATAGCACAAGTATCTGTGGAGTAAAGTGAGGAGCTGATGGTAGGTGTGGCGCTCCACTCCAGACCCCAAAACAATCCCCTTAGTCTAGCGCTATTGAAAGGGGATAGACTCCTTCGCTGTTTGGCTGATACTGACTTTAGGCCACCTCGTCGACTTTACTTTATATATCAATTTAAAATAATCTTTCCTTCTCACTGGATGCCCCATACTTGTGACCTTGTGTCACATCCTACCCGTGATGAATCGGTTGGGTAAATACTTACCCTTGAAAAAGACCTTAATCTATCTCTTCTCCCCTTAGCTATGGGTAAATATATGGAAGAATTCTGGAAATAAGTTTATTAATTTAAAATAATTATTCATTCCTTGATCCCAGCTTCATGTCCCATATTTGAGACCTAATGTCACATCCCACCCATGGTGAGTGGGTTGGGTAAATATCTATAATTTTCTCTCCTATGTCTTTAAATATATGCTCCTTACTACATTTGGAGCACTGGTGGCTGTCATCAGTGATGTAATAACTTGGGTCAATGGGGAGTTTTAGGTTTTTCAACATCATACTCCCGTTGCCATGCCAACCCTTTCAGAGATGACAAATCTCTGGTCCGCGCATTAACTATGAAATGCTAGAAGACACTTTACCTTTTTTGGTTTTGGGCGAGTGTTGACTAATCTACTGTTCACCTGATTGGCTGTTGCAAACAATCAATTGTAACGTGGCGGTAGCGATATATTCACAGTACCAAAAGCGATATACGTAACGTTCTAATATCGATATATGTTATATAGCGGGTATTGTCAATGTGCCTCCAAATTCATGACACTAAAAAGGTGTTCGGTAACGTGGCGGTCATCTTTTCGATAAAAAAGTACAACGCGAGAAATATATCGTCACAAGCTGCTTAGCTTTTATTCCCAGGCTAGGCTCATTTCGTGGGTTGTGTCGGAGAGGAGGAAAGGCAGAGAGAAAGAGAGAGAGAGGACACCGTTAAATTACTGTGATCCCAAACCAGGACCAGAGGTCCAGTCCGTACCCTATGCGTCCAAAAGCAAAAAGAGGCCAGTATTTTTCTTCGTTGTTCCACGTCACCATGTGACTTCCGGTTCCGGTCAACACCCGAAACTTTCGGTTCAATTCCCCATTCGGGGAGTCACGCCCCGGTCAAACTCACGACAACCGTTTTTGTGCTCATCACTTTTTTTTAAAACCTTTACTCACTCTTATTTCTTCTTCCTCTCTTTTCTAATAGTAGTTCTCGCAAAACTCAGGATAATCACCATCTCGCTAAACAATCAAGCTATGGGTAAATAATAGGGCAGACTGGACTCTTTAACCGTGGTATGGCAACCAGTTTAGGAGAAGGAAAATTTTGAATTCAAACCAGTTGTAGACCTAGAGAATGATGGTAAAGCTATACATCCAGCTATGAGTAAATAGTAGGCCAGACTGGGCTCTTTAACCTTGGTATGGCAACCAGTCTAGGAGAAGGAAAACTCTGAATTTAAAACCAGTTTTACTTTGTTTACAAATTAACTCTGTGCCACAATCCTATTCATGGAGACAGAGTAAAGAATATCTTTAATTTTTTATTCAAATTTTTTATTTCCTTTCTGTTAAAACCCAAAATATCAAGAACAAGATATAATAAAAAAACAGTTAAATATATTTTTTATTATTACTAATATGCAAAAGTCATTCATTTTTGCTTAACTATTGTATATTGATAAACCGTTGTTTTTGTTTTAGGGTTAGTGTAGCTACATTTTGAATTAAAAGTCATTAAATTCAAAATTAGTAGAGTTAGATGATTGATAGGTAATAACCTTTAGTTGATCTCAACTTCCTGCCACTAGGAAATGGTGAGAACAGAAATTGAGTTTAGCTCAACCACCTAAAATTTGATTACAGACCTCTGTTCAAGCCGGGAACATGCTGCTTGAGTTGCTGTCATTTTGAATAGCCTCAAAACAAACATTTTTGAGAGATTAAAATGATTTTTGCTCTAAACCAATTCCAAACAATCTGGAGTTTATGTATACGAGAAATTTATTTAGCTTTTTTTTTTTATCGAATTGAATTTAAAGTTGTCGTATGCATAAAAAAACATTTAGAAAAAGAAATAACAACAACAAAAACACTATTATAAACCAAAGAAAAAGAAAAGAAAAAAGAAATTGTAATACGGACAATTGTAAGTATTTAATTCTTAGCACATTTTAATACGCTAAAAAAGAAGGAATTAAACGAAGGAAATCAAAGGCATGGAAGCTCTTTAAAAAAATACATGAAATTGTTTAAACAACAAAAGAGACTATTCTTAAAGATTTTATTATCGTCAAATCTTTAATAATGTTGTAAGATTCAACTTGAAGATAAAATTCTGACAAAGTTTGATAGACAAAGTTACATAATACATAGACATAAACATACATACATAAGTAATATAAATACATATACAAGAGTAGAGATAATGACACATTCATGAATGGTAAAATACAAGATATTAAAAACATTTAGAAAAGGATTAACGTGGGTTCAAAGGATATACAAAACTCCGACGAAGGTTAACAGACAAAACATTTAATGTATACAGCACATGGATATGAAGAGATACAAAGTACATAGGTAAAAGGGTACATAAACAAAGAGTACATAAATAAAGATGAAGACATATTCATGAATGGTACAAGATATACAAAAAGTGCAGGCATGAGACTAAGGATAGTCCATGCTGTAAATAATTTACAGTAATGTAAGGGGCGGAACCCCAATGAGAGGGGTTAGATAAAATCTACCCCATGTGGCTCGTAGTTGCTGAACAGGAAAAGAGAGGCCGAAAAGGTTTGAACCCAGCGCTTAAATACTATAGCCCCCTAGCGGGCACCAGCAAACTAAACCGGGCAGACAACTCTCCCAGGCAAATACGAAACTAACGCTACAAATGTAAGTATTTAATACTTAGCATTTTATTGTTACATTTTAAAAAAGGAATTAAACGAATATATTTCTACCATTGGAAATCAACAGGCAGGGAAACTCGCTTAAAAAAATAAAATTGTTCCAAAAAAGTAAACAACAAAAAGAGATTATTCTTAAAATAAACGAATATTATAATACACTAATTCTTAGATTTGTTTATTGTCAAATCTTTAATAAAGTTTAGGAATGCATTTTTTAAAATAATCAATTGAATTTGTTGAATGACTCTTGAATTTATGTCTAAAAATTGATTTTTTTTTTCTCACTTTTTATTTGATTTTTGTCAACACTTTTTGAAAAAAAAAATACTTCATTCCTACCCCCACTCCCACATTCTCATTCATTTATTCATCTCACATTAAAAAAAGACTCTTTATTCATTCATCCACCCTATTTAAAAATATTCTTATTCATCCATCCCACATTAAAAAAAAACATTCTCATATATTCATCCACCCCACATTAAAAAAGACTCCCCATTTATTCTCATCATTTATTCATCCACTCCACATTTTTTAAAAATCCCCATTCATTCATTCATCCACCCCACATGAAAAAAACATAAAAAAACATTATTTTTGATTCATCCATCCCACATTAAAAAAAGACTTCTCATTCTTCCATCTTCCCCACATTAAAAGACTCCCCATTTATTCATCCATCCCACATATTTATTCATCCACCCCACATGAAACAGACCCCCCTCCCAATTTATTTATTTATCCACATCAAAAAAAGACCCCGAAATTCATTCATTTCACCCTCACATCACTTCATCATATCCTGTTTTTGTTGGGGGGTGAGGGGTGTTCACTCATCTTTTATCATCTTCACAAATTCATTTAACCCTTGTATCTCCACATGAACAGAACATATAATCAGCCTCTCTACCTTTGGTAATTTATGAGGAAGTGCATCCCGGTCTCCTGCCTCAGAAATTGCTACCCAGTGACTATTAAAATAACGTCCCCAGCTATGTCGTCTTGGCAGTGTTAGTTGAAAGAAAACAACCAACTTAGGGCATTAAATGTATTTTCTCTTTTTTGTCGTAATTCTTATTTATTTATCGTAATTTGT
>JALAJA010000269.1:0-55000 GCA_023376005.1 Doryteuthis pealeii | reverse complement strand
TGTAGGCAGATTATTATTATTTTTTTTGTAGGCAGATTATTATTTTTTTAAGCAGATTATTATATTATTATTTTTATAGGCAGATTATTATTTTTTTAAGCAGATTATTATTATTTTGTAGGCAGATTATCAGTTTTTTTTTTAGGCTGATTATTATTATTTATTATTATTATTATTATTATTAGTCAGATTATTTTTTTAGGCATCTTTTTTGTTTTTTCTTTTAAGCTATTTTTTGTTTTTTAGTTACTTGAAACTGAGTGCAAAAAAATAACTATTATTAAATAGAAATACTCAAAACTATAAAATTATTAAAGTTAGATACAAATACTTGGAACCATAATATTGTGTGTAAATTATTTGTATTAAATAGGAATACTTAAAACCATGTGAAAATTATTTGTATAATGTAAGAATACTTGAAATCATACAACCATGTGGAAATTATTTGTATTTAATAGGAATACTTAAAACAATACAACCATGTGAAAATTATTTGTATTAGATAGGAATACTGAAAAAATCAGAAATCATAGATAACTTAAAATTGGTTGACTTTAAGACTTTTTTTAATAGAATTTTTGGATTCCTTGGGTAAAAATGCTTTTATAAACAAATTTTTAGGAGTAGGGAAGTTCTAGAACTCATTTTACAGACAAAAATATATTACAAACGGTCACCATTTTTCATGAGCCCCTCAAATTTGGAGAGTTAAAAATCGATATAACTTGCCAATTTTGGGAATTGAAAGCTCAAATTTGGGGGATTGTCTAACTTTAACATAATCCACACTTGGACAAAATTTTAGAAAAATTGAAGGGGTGGGTGACATGGCCCGGATTATTTGACATGGAATTACCCAAATGTAAACCCCCATCCCGAATTTCTTTCTTTTTTTTTCTCTCAGTTTGTGGTGGACATCTGTTGGCGAAAACTGAACCCAAATTTATTTACTCTCACGCCAAATATGGAGACCAGAACTATGATAATGCAGCGGACTGTGATTGGATTATCGAGGCAGAGGATGATCAGCGTATTTATGTTGAATTCAAAGCTTTTGAAATAGAAGATGAAACAGAATGCATGTAAGTAGATAAAAGATGTATCTCTCTTTCACACAATGGCGGGGGGGGGATGATAAATGGAAATTTCTTTTTGCCTCTTTGGGCTATTTTGTATTTTTTCTTTCTTTCTTTCTTTTTTTTGTCATTTTTCTTTAGTCTTTCTTTTTCTTTTTTCTTCCTTTTCTTCTTTTTTTTTCTTTTTCTTTTTTTTTCTTCCTTTCTTCTTTTTTTTTTTCTTTTCTTTTTTTTCTTCTTTCTTCTTTTTTTTCTTTCTTTTTTTTTCTTTTCTTTTTTTTTTTCTTTTTCTTTTTTTTTCTTTTTCTTCTTTTTTTTTTCTTTTTTTTTTTTTTTTTTTTCTTTTTTTTTTTTTCTTTTTCTTTTTTTTTTCTTTTTCTTTTTTTTTCTTTTTTCTTTTTTTTTTTTCTTTTTCTTTTTCTTTTTTTTTTTTCTTTTCTTTTTTTTCTTCCTTTCTTCTTTTTTTTCTTTTTTTTTTTCTTCCTTTCTTCTTTTTTTTTTCTTTTCTTTTTTTTCTTTTTCTTCTTTTTTTTTTTTTTTTTTTTTTCTTTTTTTTTTTTTTTCTTTTTTTTTTTCTTTTTCTTTTGGTTACAAATGAATCAAATTTCAGCATTAAATAACCCATAAGACTTTTTTCTCTTTTTGTTTGTTTTTTCTTATTTTTATTTTTCTTTTTCTTATTTTTCTTCTTTTTACTTTTTTCTTCTTTTTTCTTCTTTTTCTTTTTTCTTCTTTTTCTTAAGAAGTAAAAAGAAAAAGAAGATTCTTTTTCCTTCCGTAAAAAGAAAAAGAAAAAAAAGAAAAAGAAAAAAAAGAAAAAGTTAAGTTTGATTTAACTGACAAAACTCATGTTTTGTCAGTTAAATTAAACTTAATTTTTTTCTTAAAGAACATTTAGAGAGAAGGCCTTGAATAACCCACGACGATTTGATATGTCATTAAATAAATTAACCAAACTTTTGTTATTTATTCTATTTCTTCTTTACTTCCGTAATTTTAGTTATTAATTTTATTTTTTTAAGAGAGTTTTATAATTTGCTTGAAGCATTGTGTATATATTGGTTAGGAGGTTGATTTAGAAGGTTATCACAATACAGGTGTAAAGAAAAAATAATACGGTAACAATGATGTTGTGTGTTAACCTGTATTTAATTCTTGAATTTTCGAGATAATATCTCTTTTTCAAAAGATCACTGGAACTGAAGCAGTCTAGTTATGGCATTTCTTTTTAAATTAATTTTTTTTTTTTTTTTTTTTGAAAATGATGGTATTTTATATAACTGCATACTTATTTTTTTTATTTTTTTATTCTTGAAGGTATGATTACGTAAAACTCTACGATGGCAAATCCGATACAGGACCAGCAATTGGCAAATACTGCGGAAGCAATGTAAGTATTTTTGTTTCTTATATACAACGTCATGTGGTGTAATGGTGTAAGATTCAAAGTTAATTAATGAACATACAATTCCGATAGGGACGGATGGAGAGAGAGATTGTCATGGATATCCGTGCTAACAGCGCGACATGATGATGATGATGATGATGATTAATTTTTAGTATTATTTTCTTTTCAAACTTATTAAAAGTAATCCTGTTTTTATTATACATGTGATCTCCTGTTCTCATTAGCTGCCAACCAGGCATTGTAACACAGTTTCGGTGGCTAAGGTGGTACTGCCACCCCTGGTGCAACGAGCAGCTTTCGTCTAAAAGGAACAAGGCTGGGTTTATTGCTCGATAAGGCCGACGAGAACCACGTATTTTTGCAAGAGCCATTGCATGAGCTTCGGTTTGTGCGTGGGATACAAAGAACTCCCAACCCTACTAGGTTTTTTGGGGTTTTTTTTTTCAACCCTCTGAGAACCTTAGGATTATGTTCCTGGGAAGCCGGCATTATTTCCTTTTATGTCCAAACCCACCCACCCATATTAATTTCTCCCCCGCCCCTTTCAATTTATGGAAACACTCGCCACTTTGAAGATCTGATCGGCCTGTTTCCCGTTCCCGTTGAAACCGGAAAACAGTTGACGTTTCTTTTGTAAGATTCAAAGTAAATTAATGAACATAAAATTCCGACACGTTGTGAGACAAAACATTTAATATATATATATATAAACAGCACATGGAAACAATAAGATACATAATGTACAGGAGAATAAGTAAAGTAAAGTCGTTGGGGTGGCCTGAAGTCGGTATCAGCCAGTCAGCGAGGGAGTCTATCCCCTTTTCAATAGCGCTAGACCAAGGAGATTGTTTTTTGCATCTGAGGTGGAGCGCCACACCTACCATCAGCTCCTTACTTTACCGCACAGATCCATGTGCTACTCATACACTGAGTTGGCGGGGACCGGTATCGAACTAGGAACCTTGTGGTTTCTAGCCCAACGCTCTACCGACTGAGCTAACCCGGGCCACAGGAGAATAGAACATGTAAATACATATACAATATTTAGGTATAAACAAGATACCCAAATGTACGTAACATATAAATGTTACAGACATGGAACTAAAGGATAGTCCATGCTGTATAAAGGACTTACAATAATGTAGGGGGGGGGGCAAAAGCCCCACCAAGAAGGGGGGTAGATAGACTCTAGCCCATAGCAGTTCGTCGAGAAGCGTCCAGCTAAAAGAGGAAGACAAGTTCCAATGAACGCGCTTAAAATACCAGAGGTCCCCTAGTGGGAACAAACAGCAACGCAGCGAGAAGATAACTCTTCCGGCAAAGGGAAGATAATCTCCTACAATGCTTAGTAAGCTAGATTAGTAGACCATTGTTAGTGAGTTCAATTCCCACTGGGTTCCCCATACTTCTGGCCTTGTGCTGCATTTAAGCAATGCTTAGTAAATAACTATAAACAACTGTGATGCGTTCTGTGGCTCCTGGCTTTTCTCCCTCTTTCTGGCTGTTTTTTTCTGTCGAGACTACTCTCCTCTCTGCCTCACCCCTCTCCATGCCTTGCTTAACATTAAGGTGCCAGGCCGCTCTATTTTTTGCATCTACCTCCCATGTGTTTGTGTCAATATAGCATATCCTCTAAACTCCCCTGCAGACATCTTTAAATCGTAGGTGTGGTCTACCAACTGATCGGGAGCCTTTTACTAATACGGCGTACAAAAGATCTTTTGGGATGCATCAATTTGTTGTATACTCTCTTTCCTTTTACTTTCTTACTTCTATTCTTCTAGCGTCTCTTCTAACGTCTGGACTTCATCTTGGGGACTTTGTGTCTGGTCTTCCATTGGGGATTTCTCTTTATCAGAAGCCCTGTGTCATTGGTAGTTTTTAGATAATAACACAAGACTTCGATTTACTTAGATCATATTTTATTTCGAAATCCCCACCAGACTACCTGCACAGATTGAGTTGGCAGTGTGCATAACACGACTTACCACCGTCATGGTTTTTGGCCGACTGACTAAAATCTCTTTCTAATCTAAACCGGATGAGGGTCTTCTCCACCGATTCTCACGGTATCCACCGGAAGGAGGATCAGCACTGAGGTCAAGCCTTGTCATTCAATCCTTCAAGGCTGCCGGATGCAACTTATAACAGCCATTTTGGTTTCTACACTACTGTACATAAGTATTAGGAATCTAATAATTATGTAACACATTTTCCATTCTCCACACATTGTTGTATAGTGGTCTCGAATTCACGCCGCTAAATTCGTGTATGTTAGTAGCGGATATCGTCGCTAACCCACTAGCCAGGTATGCTAGTAGTCAGCTACTTCAATAACAACAGATACGCGTATACAAAAGATGACTCTCTTTATTTACACGGAAAATGACACTACGACTACTTATGTGGTGGAAACGAGCATCACTTTGTTTGTGCTTTCTTCGCCGTCTCCTCGGGTCTCTCTCGGGTCTGTCTTCGATGACCGCTTTCTTTTTGTTCCCTGACCGGAAGTCCCCTCCTTTTGTTGTTGTTAAGATGAGTCCTTTTGTTGCTCTCAAACGCCTACACGTTTTCTTTGTTCGCTTTTCCTTTGTCTTTTCGACTTCCCGCACAAAACAAACAGTCAATCTGCAACATCATGTCCAATCCAGCGAAGGCTTATTATTATAACTATTTTAAAAGAAATTTTTTTATTTTTTTCTTTCTTTACAGAAACCTCCTCCTGTAACGTCATCAGGTCGTATCTTGACTATTCGATTTGTGACAGACGACACGGTCAACTGGAAAGGATTTTCTTTGATTTATCGCTTGGCCGAGGACCACAGCGCGGGAGGGGGTGGAGGTGAGACGCAAGAATTACCTGAAGTCCAGGGATGAGGCTGGTCATCTACATACAGCCAATAAAGATACATATTACTGCTGCTCTTGCTGCTGCTGCTGCTGCTGCTGCTGCTGTGTTCATTCAATGTTACCATGGCAACTAGGTTTGGAACACGTGGACCATGGACCAACTGCAGGGGGTAGGGGGGGAAGGGTAACCTGCAGCTTTTAAAAGTCCAATAACTTCTTTTTTTTTTTCTTTTTTTTTTTTTTCTTTTTCTTTATAACTAGCAAAATTTCAGTTCCTTATTCAATTATTACCACCACTGCTACTTTTAAACGTTATTAATCTGCTAAAAACAAAAATAACAAAAACAAAAAAAAAATATAGAGATTTTTGTCCCAATCTTTTATATCCTGACATTCAAATTTGTGGCTGTTAGGAAAGTATTGCAATGTAAAATATATATATATATATGAGAAGTAAATACACAAGCGATGTGTTTATGATATGGCTTTTTTTAGCCGACAATTTTTATATATATATATATAAAAATACCGTCTTTATAAACAATTTCTACTGGTAAGATTTTAAACTTAGGCTAGTTTTTTTATGAAAGATTATTTTTCCTTTCTTTTTTGTTAAAAATATCGGACCATATGACCTTAAGGCACCCCTTTTTGATCTCGATTAAGAAAGGATATGTTTTTCATTTACACCGTCAATATCTGGTTGTTTGTTAGGGGTTAGGGGTTAGTTTTATAATTCAAAAAAAAAAATCTAAAAATCGTCTGTTAAAACAACCAGATATTGACGGTGTAAATGAAAAACATGTCCTTTCTTAATCGAGATCAAAAAGGGGTGCCTAAAGGTCATATGGTCCAAAATATCATTATAAACATATCCTGCAAACATGTTTTTAACCATACCTCATATTATAAATATCTTATTTAAAACTTTTGGGGGTAATAGAAGGCAAAATAATTTTGTACAATTATAGCAGAAAATATAATTGAGAAAAAAAAAAAAAAAAAAGATAACAATATGATAATTGTCTATTCAAAAACTTTTTGTTGCATGGAAAATACTTACTTATCTGCCCTTGGTTAAAGATTTTCAGTGAAGAAGGTAGCTTTGGTTACACATAGCAGGATGTCCAGGGCTCCGAGTCTGACCAAGCCAAACTTGGTCAACATCTTACTGGTCGAAAAATGAGGGTTCATATTTGGGGGATTCAATTCGTTTTAGTTTTTTTTTTTTTATTATCTTATTGTCTCCAACCGGATATAGTTACCATTGCAACAAAGTTGGATCACAACCTGGTGGCGAAAATCTAGAACCAAGGGCAGATAATCGAATATTTTCCATGTAACTCGGCTAGTCAGTGGTCAGTAACGAACAACTCTGCTGTTAGAGTATTTGTCTTCTAGTTTTTGTTGAGATTTTTTTAACTCGATATCTATTAGGGATTTAAAAATTAAAAAAAAATTAAATTAAAAATATCAGATACTTAAGTTTTTAAACCATTTTAGATAAGATAATTATTTTTATTTTTTTTTAAATCACTGGACAGAAGGATTTATATTTTATATTCAGTGTCTTAGCGTAAAAATAAACTTTTTATTTTGAAATATTTATAGATCCTTTCCCTCTGAATTTTAGGAAGAGTACGACATTTATATTTCCAACGCCCAACTCCTTTCTTTTTCTCCTCCCCCAACCCCCTCAGTTTCCTTCCACCCATCTCTGTTGCTCCGAACGATCCCAGCAATTGAACATTTTCAAAAATACTATTAAACTCTAAAAGAAAGAAAATAAACACCAAAAAAAAAAACAAAAAAAAAAAAAAAAACTTGCTTTCTTTTTCAGAAAACATACACATGTGTACATAAGCACATACATACACACACATACACGTGTACATAAACAAATACATACACACACATACACGTGTACATAAAAAAAAGACACAAATATCTACCAATTTACTTACTACTTTTGTTTCTGGAAAAAAAAAATTTCTCTTTCATTAATTTTTGTCTTTCAGTAAATCTTAAAATTCTTCTTTTTATGGTTTTTTTTTTCTTTTTTTTCTCTCAAAGAGGAAAAGAAAAAATTGGAAAAAGGAAAATGAAAAAAAAAAAAAATCCTAATTCGTCAGTATCATAAATTTTTACTTGTCTAAGAAGAAACCGATTGGTTTATTTTATTTGTTCTTTTATCTTTTATGGAATCTTCTTAAATTTAAAAAAAAAAAAAAAAAAGAAAGAAAGAAAAAAAAATGCCTCTGAAAATCTAAATGTCCAAACCTGTTTCGGAAATTGTTATAAAATACAAAGGAAATTCACTTTTTTATCTAAAATCAGTGTCCTGTTTTGTTTTTTGTTTTTTTGTTTGTTTTGTTGGACCATATGACCTTTAGGCACCCCTTCCGCGATCTTGACTCACAAGGACCATTTTCTCATTTACACCGTCAAAATCCAGTTGATTGTTAGAGGTTAGTTTTATAATTTAAAAAAAAACTCTAAAAATCGTCTGTTAACAATTAACCCGATTTTTATGGTGTAAATGGAAAAAATGTCCCCACGAATCGAAATCGCAAAAGGGGTGCCTAAAAGGTCATATGGTTCGTTTTGTTTTGTTTTTTCGTTTTTGTTTTTTCAATCTTTTTTACATACATCTCTCTCTCTCTCTCTCTCTCTCTCTCTCTCTCTCTCTCTCTCTCTCTCTCTCTCTCTCTCTCTCTATCTATCTAACATTGAGACAGAGAAAAGATAATTCAACCTTAATGCATAACAGAAAATAAATTAAGATAAAAAAACATACACATGTGTACATAAACACAAACATACACACACATACACGTGTACATAAAAAAAAGACACAAATATCTACCAATTTACTTACTACTTTTGTTTCTGGAAAAAAAAAATTTCTCTTTCATTAATTTTTGTCTTTCTTCTTCTTCTTTGATTCACTTTATAAAAAAAACAGTACAATGTCAAAAAAACACCCCATCTTTTATTATTTCTTTCCTCCTCCCTTTTTCAATTCGCCTTTTTCATCTTCATACAAAAATTACAAGGGACATAACTGAGGAGGCACTTTTAATTTGGACAGAAACTGTATTTTTACACATTCAACAACAAAAAAGATTTTAAATTAATAAAGTTAAATAAATCTTTAAAAAAGAATCTCTGAAAATTAATGGGAATTATTCTTAGTGCCTTTTCTCTTGTGTCTTTGACTAAACTGCGCCATTATTTATGGCAACGAATGCCATTGTATATTTCAGCTATTTTTTTAGCCTTTTGTTTTGTTATTTTTCGTTTCTTTTTATGTTTTTTTATTTAGCAGATAGGCGGTAAAGAAGAACAGTTTTCTCGTTTATTCCTACCATAAAATAAACTAAACCCTCATTTTATGTCCGTGTTTTTGCAATAAATGTTTTATTTTTCTTGCACCCGTTATTTTACAATACTAAATATATTTTCTTTATTTATTTTAATATTCACTTCAATGTGTATATTCTAAAAGTTTTTATTTTGTGAGAATGGTTTAGTTTTAAAGTGGAGGTTCATTTTTACACTTCTGACCGTAATTTTGTTTTTCGTCGACGATGATTAAGATCTGACGTTTTTAGATGACGTTTAGAGTACCAAAGCAAAAAAAAAAAGAAAAGAAATAACAACTATAAAACGAGCCCCCACTTTAAAACTAACCATTCTCACAAAATAAAAACTTTTAGAATATACACATTGAAGTGAATATTAAAATAAATAAAGAAAATATATTTAGTATTGTAAAATAACGGGTGCAAGAAAAATAAAACATTTATTGCAAAAACACGGACATAAAATAAGGGTTCAGTTTATTTTATGCTAGGAATTTACGAGGAAACTGTTCTTCTTTACCAAATATCCTCCACAGATCTTCTCTCCAAAATACAGGGGATGAATTCAACCAGCATTACTGAAACTTGCAAATCGTCCTCAAAATTAAAACGGAAACTTATCTGGTGGTGATCCATGACAGTTTAACTACAGTTTATGAATGATATATATATTTTAAGCCTATCACCTGTATCCTTCTTTTAGACTGGTTGACATAGAGCCCATTCTTCCCTACTATTTACCCATAAACAGAGGGAGAATAGTTGGATGAATACCTTTCCAAGTGCTATGTGAAATGCTCTCAGACATTTCCAGGATTTGAAATCGTAGTGCCATGTCCATTTCATACAATAGTGTAAACATTGTGCAGGGCTCGAAGTTCCGTGATGGCTCCCGATTACGACAAGAAAGTTCCCGAGTTTGAAAAGAAGGTTCCCGAGTCCGAAAAGAAGGTTCCCGAGTCCGAAAAGAAGGTTCCCGAGTCCGACAAGAAATACCGAAACGCTGTACAAATAACAATGAAGATGGGGACAATAGTCCGAATAATGCAGATAATACTAATCATTAAGCCTCATTCAGAGAAATAATTTAAATTTTGTTTCTCCAAAAATATCCTCCACATGTCTCCTCTCCAAAATACAGGAGATGAATTCAACCAGCATTGGTTAAACTTGCAAATGGTCGTCAAAATTAAAACGGAAAATTATTTGGTGGTGATCCATGACAGTTTAACTGGATAATTTCAATTAAAACTTGGTTTAAAAAAAATTTTTCAACATTAAATGTATAGTAATTTGGGTGTTTTTTTTAAAGCAATACGTAATTAAAAACAACCTTAATCCCCAAACTCCTAAACCCGATTCGCAAAAATGTTCGTAATTTACAATTAAGTCAAAAACTGACCAATCCCTTACTTTACTTTCTACATATCACTTTCTTCCCCTCTATGTATCTCTTGATTGCCTCCTCTTTATATAATGTTAGTTTCTCTCTAAGAGAGAGAGAGAGAGAGAGAGAGAGAGAGAGAGAGAGAGAGAGAGAGAGTCATTTGGCTATTATATTTTAGATAGGGAGCGGTT
Organism: Doryteuthis pealeii; assembly: GCA_023376005.1. Taxonomy (NCBI): domain Eukaryota; kingdom Metazoa; phylum Mollusca; class Cephalopoda; order Myopsida; family Loliginidae; genus Doryteuthis; species Doryteuthis pealeii. Next base: position 44,720 of record JALAJA010000269.1, on the reverse strand, counting down.
TAGCTCAGTCGGTAGAGCGCCCATCTAGAAATCGTAAGGTTTCTAGTTCGATACACAAACAACCTTAATCCCCAAACTCCTAAACCGTAACCAAATTCTCAAAAAAGTTCATTCATACACTGTAGTTAAACTGTCATGGATCACCACCAAATAAGTTTCCGTTTTAATTTTGACGACCATTTGCAAGTTTTACGAAACAGCTTATAATAATTATACAATACTTATATATTCCAAGAAACATCAAAGAGTTCTACAAAGGGGAGGTAATTATAAAACAGGGGAAGTAACTCTCAATTACTTATTACTGATACTCAGCAAGAAGTGGACAGTTACTCACTTGTTTTTTTAAAAACATTGAAAAAATAAAAAAATCTTAGAGTGGATCTTCTTTTTTTTTTTTACATAGGCGAGATCTCCAGAAATTTAAAAAAACGCCTATATGAGCACAAACGCAACATAAAATTGTGTGACAGCAACAACTGTTTATTCCAACACATATCTAAAACACAACATAGGTTTAATTTCAGCAATGCATCCATGATCGCATATATCCACAACAAAAGATTACGACAAATATTCGAAGCCAGTGCCATTAGCAACATACCCAACATCAATTCTAGATCCGGCTTCTTCAATATATCCTCACACCTGAGCAAGATACGCGACATCATGCACGAAAGCGTCCGCAATTTGCATACGCGTGTTGTGGAGCAGTTTGGAAGCGTGCTGGGCCGAGGTGCGCTGATGCAAATCTGAAGCTCTGCAGATTGCCCAATCAGTCGCCTCACCGTGGCCTATATAATGAGTGTGTCGGAGGCTTGGGCAGTCGGTCGTAAACCTTGCAAGAAGTGTTTGCTGCCAGGTCCATGCGAAGGTTGTGAAGTCGGTTCGAGAAGCGGTTACTGCAACGGTTATCAGTATTGGAGAATTGGAGCGAGATACAGTTGGAAGTAGTTGGACTATCGATTGGAGCCTTGAGTCAGACTTGACCGTGACCCCCCCCCCACCCTCTGATTATAAAAACCATCATAGATATTTACAAACCAAACAGACAAGACAACACTTAGCATAAAGCCAATAACAACAACATTACAAAAACACACACAAAACAATAACGATCTTAATAATAAACACACACACACACAAATACTTACAACCCTTCAAAATCTGTATACAAAAAAAAAAAAAAAAAAAGATCCACCATTCATCACAGAGATAAACAGTATAGGCTACAGGCCCAAAAAACAAAATCACTCTGGCTCTTTGATTTAATTTGTAATTTTCCCCGTGAAATATCCCCACTATATTTAACATAATAAATCTAGACTCTTATCTTTATTGAAAAAAAGTAAAAATCGTTTTTGCCGGTTCATTTTTTCATATTACATAAAATAATATAGGGGGAGCAGACCTCATAAAAAATATTTCCCCTAATATATTTTAGAAAAAAAAACCTATTTCAGACACATATTCATCCAAAGGTAAGTAATTATGGAAGTTTTCGTGAAAATTGGACCATTAATTTATTTTTCATAGAATTATTAAAAAAAAAACCTTAGTTATAACTTGTTTTGGCTACGTTAAATTTCAATTGATTTAACGGTGCAAAAATGTAAACATTGTTTTTCGTTTATAATTTGCATTATTTTTGTAAGCCAAAAATTTTTTAAAAATCATTAGGAGTTTGTTTGATGCTTCTTCTTTCGAATGAATAAAAAAAATTTTAAGATAATATTAACCTTTATGCAAGGTTTATTATGTTAAATATAGTGGGGGGTGGGTAAATTTCAAGGGGAAAATTGGTGGTACCCACGGAAAACTTTAAAACAAACAACATTTACGCATCAGAAAAAAAGTATGATATTCAAGAGTCTATAGGCATTCATTTGGCCGCTTTCTTTTCCCACCATCAAAATTACAAATTAAAAGTCATCTTTTTTGCCTTGGGAAACCTACCTAGTATGAACACACTCAACACAGATAGATAGATAAACAGATAAACAGACATGAACATATTAAAGATGGACAAATACAACTGCATGCTTTAACACAAAAATATCATAAAATGTGTTCTTAATAACAATTAAGTTCATTTCAGATAATGCGCACGCACAATTTTATGCTAGGAATTTTAACAACTAAAGGTGAAAATTACCACACCACGTTCCTCTAATCTAGTTAAAAAGAAGAAAAAAAAAATTGTTTGGGAATAAGTCGATGGATTGTCAGTGTCTGCTGATGAAAATGAAAATGCATGATATTTTGTTGAGCTCCTCACCCAACAAAAATGTGTCACACATGGATCCTCCATTTCTTGACCACATCAACTTCTTTTTAGCCATTTGTGTCTAGATATAAAGAGGGGGATCATTTTGGTATAATAAACAACTTGTAAATTGATCCTCCATTTCTTGACCACATCAACTTCTTTTTAGCCATTTGTGTCTAGATATAAAGAGGGGGATCATTTTGGTATAATAAACAACTTGTAAATTGATCCTCCATTTCTTGACCACATCAACTTCTTTTTAGCCATTTGTGTCTAGATATAAAGAGGGGGATCATTTTGGTATAATAAACAACTTGTAAATTGATCCTCCATTTCTTGACCACATCAACCTTTTTAGCCATTTGTGTCTAGATATAAAGAGGGGGATCATTTTGGTATTGTAAACTGATCCTCCATTTCTTGACCACCAACTTCTTTTTAGCCATTTGTGTGTCTAGATATAAAGAGGGGGATCATTTTGGTATTATAAACAACTTGTAAACTGATCCTCCATTTCTTGACCACAACTTCTTTTTAGCCATTTGTGTGTCTAGATATAAAGAGGGGGATCATTTTGGTATTATAAACAACTTGTAAACTGATCCTCCATTTCTTGACCACCAACTTCTTTTTAGCCATTTGTGTGTCTAGATATAAGAGGGGGATCATTTTGGTATTATAAAAACTTGTAAAAAGGGCGGTAATAATAAAACAGGGGAAGTAACTCTCAATTACTTATTACAATAGCCCAAAAAAAAATTCTAATTTTAACAAAACCTTTTTCAGTAATTCTTCTTGCTATTTTCATCATTGATTATGTATAAGCAGAGTGATCTGCCCCTGAGTCTAGGCTGAACAGGATTATCTGCCCTTGATCATGGAGAATATAAATCAGAGATTTTCAACCTTTTTCATCTCACGGCACAGTGGGGAGCTGGGCAATAAATCGATCGAGGTACACCATCAGTATATCAATGGAATAAACGGTATAAATATTTACAAAGAAATTACTTAAGTTGAAAGAACAGTTTCAAAGACAAAGTTTTTCACCATTGGACAAAAACATTAAAATAATAAAACAAAAAAAATATATTAATGTAAAATATTTAAATGTTAAAATAAAATGAAAAAAAAAATTAAATAGAGTGAAAATATAAATTTTCACAAAAAATTAATCACACCACTTAAATTTATAGACTACGCAACGTCACGCGGTTTAAACTTCAGCCAATCAACAGCCCGAATACTTGGCTGGTTGACTACTTAATCACTGATACTGAGAGACGTCCATTTGCAATCATTGACGAAGGACCTGCAATACTGAGGAGCACCAAGGAACAACCAAAGGATTCTTTACCAAAGGATGGCCCATAAAATCGTAGCAATTGCTGTTGGCATTCTGACATCTGCTAATGACGATGGCGTAGTGTCCATTTTTTAAAACTGCATTTGCGCGAGTGGCTGAACAGGCCAATCTTTGAATGGCAATCTCTGGTGCAGTGACTGCAGATAAACAGTGACGCTTGCTGGAGTTTCTGTTGTCTCTCCTTCCTTCTGGTTCTCTTTTCTTTTGTAACATTACTGTCACGCCTCCTAACGGTGACCGTCTAACCCTATTACCGATGGGTTGAAACAGTCTAATTGCGTGCAGGTTAACCCCTCCTGCCAGGAAACACAAATAACCTTTGGGTGTAGTTATAATGTCTTTATTCAGCAGGAAAAAGTTAAAAAGCGGGTGCCTGTAATAGACTTCTGAGAGGAGATAAGTCGACACACGTCCATTAGGTGCCGAGTGAAAGTAGAAAGAGAATTGAATTTAGCGGGAACATACAAACTTACAGGAAGGGACCGGTGAATAGCGAAAATAATCCTGTATTAGGAAAAACACACAAAATGATATAAGGGACGTAACTCCTGTCGCAAAATCACAACTACTAGCCAAAACAATTACAGTTTACTAGCATTAAGTTTCTGACCGCCATCCTTGGCCAGTTGAAAAGCACTTAAAGTAAAGTCCTGTGCTATAGAATCCTTTGGTAAGTGAATAAGTCCTGGGTTATGGAATCCTACGTAGTGTCAAAGTTCCAGTGATATAATCCTATGTTCCGTCGTCCATGAAGGTTCAAGGAAGTTTTGAGTAGGTATGACCAGAACAGCCGGTATGAATAACAATATCAGCAGCAGAGTACTGCCAGTGATTGGCCAAGAGCTAGGTCACATGATTATCGCCGAGTCTATAAGTAGAAGCGGGTGTTTAGCACATACCTTATATCAGGAAAACAGATAGGAAACGCGTGGTGTAATGGTTAAAGTCATAGGAAATGGACTCGTCGCCCCGAGTTCAAATCCTGGACGTGGTAATTGCATTTCACTTAGCGCAAATACCCTTGGGAAAGGTATGAATCCTACTCTCCCTCCAGCTATGGGTAAATAGTAGGGCAGACTGGGCTCTTTAACCTTGGTTAGGCAACCGGTCTAGGAGAAGGAAAACTCTGAATTCAAACCTGTTAAACTCCGCTTAAGAAATTGACCTTGTGTCACATCCTGCTCGTGCGGAGGGGTTGGGTAAATATATATATATCAGGAAAACACCAACAACTAGAAATAAAATGAAGCCGCTACGATAATCTCGTAAATTCCCAATCTTTGATTTTTTACTTTAGATCAAGATTCTGTTATCCACACCAACACACGAAACCTTCAGTACACACAAGAAGTAAAGACTATAACAGAGTGTAAAGTCCTTCGTCGTCACGCACAAAACAGAGCAAGCAGGTTACGTTCAATCAATACGCATGCGAAGCCTGTAGGAGAACTGTTCCCCCTGTCCCACATCCACTCGCCTGTTTTTTAAAATGTGTAGCTGCCATTTTATGCAAATAGGTCTGCAGCATAAAAATGGCAGTTCGGCGAATGGCTCTCAGAGAGTAAATTGACACGCGAGACAGCGAACATGTTTAGCTTCCGGTAAGTCACTGTCACTTCTATTACATCTTTTTTACTCGTTTTCGTTTATATCCTGTTACATGGAATATCTAATTGTGCTTATGTGTGCCTGGATTTTTTTTATATAAACTAGAACAATTCTAAACTCAAAAATCAATAGCATTAATATAAATCGAGAGACGTCGACTGAATGAAGATAATGAAATCTCCGGTGAGAAAAAAAAGACTATCTTCAAGAAGCAACTCAGCGCTAAGTGCTGACGATTGTAGATTTTGAAACCTGACGTCACGTGGCCTATTTCCCCCCACCCTCTCTCTCTCTCTCTCTCTCTCTCTCACGGAAGAAAAGGTTGAGAAATACTATTGTAATACATGACGTATGCTCCTGTAGCTTTTTAAACACACGTCTGAACTAAAAAGACTGAAAAGAGGATGAGTTATCTCCCTTGCACTGTGAAAAGAGTTATCTCCCTTGCAATGTGAAAAGAGTTATTTCCCTTGTACTATGATAATAGTTGCCTCCCTTGCACTGTGAAAATTAATTTAGGACAGAGAATTTTGCTATTTTATTAGGAAGAATGAGAAACGAATACTAGTTATTTCCTTTAAGTCTAACATGATCAAAGGGGAACCACTCTTGAGTGATAAATTATTTATTTATTTTCCCATTAAACTAACCCTAAACCCTAAACTCTAACCCCTAACCCCTAACCCTAACCCCGTCTCCTTTTTCCTAGTAGATCAATAAATTAATAAATAATTTATCAGTCAAGAGTGGTTCCCCTTTGTTTATGTTAGACTTATAGGAAATAACCCGAATACTTGTAGAGTGATATTACGAGGGCGAGTCAAAAAGTAATGCCCTTTTCTTTATTTCATGAAAAGATTTTTTGGTTATTTCCTATAAGTCTAACATAAACAAAGGGGAACCACTCTTGACTGATGAATTATTTATTTATTTATTGATCTACTAGGAAAAAAGAAGACAGGGTTAGGGTTAGAGTTTGGGTTTAGGGTTAGTTTAATGGGAAAATAAATAAATAAATAATCTATCAGTCAAGAGTTGTTTCCCTTTGTTTATGTTAGAGTTATAGGAAATAACCGAATTTTGCTATTTCATTTAACACTGAAGAAAAAATGAGGCATGAAAACTTGTAAAGTGATATTACCATATATGACCTTTAGGCACCCCTTTTTGATCTCGATTAAGAAAGGACATTGTCACGAAGTGTCTGTCAATATTTTCAAGACACTCGCTAGTCGCGTGGATCCTGAGTGGCTAGGCTATTTACTCTCCAAGAAAAAAGAAATACTTCAGGGGAAAAAACACAGAATGTTTTCTTTCAACAAAAATATAAAAAAAAATATTATTCATTAAGACAATTTGTGAGTGATTAACAATTATTTTATTTTATAAAAATAATTATTATTTACTTAAAAAAAAACCAAAAAAAACAGACGGGTGCAAACACATAAAAGTTCATGAACAAAAAAAAATACCTTCTTTTTTGTTAACACATAAGTTCATCTTTTGTTATTCATTCTTTCCTGTTCTTATTAATTCAGTTTTTTTTCTTCAAATATCTCTGATTTCTACCAATTTTCCCTTTTTCCCAAACTCAATCACTTTCCGTTTTTCTTTCCTTATTATTATTCATTCAGTTTTTCTCAACAATCTCTTTCTCCGGTTTCAACCGTTTGTTTCTCTATCGTCCGTCCGTCTCTCTATTCTGTCGCCTCTAAACTCTCGTCTGTTTTTCTCTCGTCTGCCTGTTTCGATTTTTCGCGGTTATTTTTTGAATCCAAACAAACCTAAGGTAAGTTGTAAACAAGGTTTGTTTAGAATGGCTTTTTGCCGATAATTTTTTGGAGAATAAGTGTTTAATTGGAGTCGTACCTAATTTTGAAAATTAATTAATTAATAATGAATTAGGCGGGAATACCTATTAAATGTATGGCTAAACAAATCGAGAAAAATCAATCTCTGTATGTACATTTCGGCCTATTAGGCCTCATCAGCAGAGCTATAGATCGGAAGACCGCCCTGTGCGTGATTTGAAACCGGACTGCCAAGCTGACAGGCCGATCCCATAACCCCAACAACAAACGAACTTCTTAGATTTTATGATTTGTTTAGAGTAGGTTAACATTCCACTTCTAGTGACTTTTATTACACGACGATGTGGTAAGTTGTAAACAAGGTTTGTTTAGAATGGCTTTTTGCCGATAATTTTTTGGAGAATAAGTGTTTAATTGGAGTCGTACCTAATTTTGAAAATTAATTGGCAGTCCGGTTTCAAATCACGCACAGGGCGGTCTTCCGATCTATAGCTCTGCTGATGAGGCCTAATAGGCCGAAATGTACATACAGAGATTGATTTTTCTCGATTTGTTTAGCCATACATTTAATAGGTATTCCCGCCTAATTCATTATTAATTAATTAATTTTCAAAATTAGGTACGACTCCAATTAAACACTTAAACCTAAGGTAATTAACCCCTTTTTTTGCCAAGGGCAGCAACTCTTAACTTTGTCTTTATTATTTAAATTTTTATACTTTTTTCCTTTTCTTTTCTAACAAATAGACAACCCCCCTTGCTATTATTAAATGATATTCTGAGAAATCTCAGGATATCATGACAGACATGTTTTTTCTCTCGGTGGCCGAACCACTTCAGCTAACAGGGGTAACAGTAATTCCACCACTCATGATCAGGAGGTTGTGAGTTCAACCCCGAGTCACTCGCTATACACCCCCCCTTGCACTGGCCAGACACACACGGATGCGCTTAGTCCTTGGGGGGCAGGGAATTCTCAACTCCACAGTCCCCCACCTCCACCACTCGCCCCGTGCTCTCTGTCACAATGACCACCTCAGTTGTTGCTGGGTGTTTTTTAGGGAGGAGTGTTAATTTTTATTTATTTGGACCATATTACCTTTAGGCACCCCTTTTTGATCTCGATTAAGAAAGGACATGTTTTTCATTTACACCGTCAATACCCAGTTGTTGTTAGGGGTTAGGGTTAGGGTTTGGGGTTAGGGGTTAGTTTTATAAAAAAATTTAAATCTAAAAATCGTCTGTTAAAACAACCGGATATTGACGGTGTAAATGAAAATGTCCTTTCTTAATCGAGATCAAAAAGGGGTGCCTAAAGGTCATACAATCCGATTTTTTTATATAAAACTAAGGCCTACATTGAGACCCTAACATGGCTCAGAGCAAGAATTGAACTGTGTTTCCTATTTCTATTGAAATGTATTTGTTGTTCTATTTTATTGAATGTTATTTATTTCTTCCTTTGTAAAGTTTTCACCGCCCTGTCGGCTGGGGCGTTAGAATACACCGACTGCATCTCTACTTATGGTAAATACGTAGACAAGATAATGATAAAGGCAACAGGTAATGAAACACGACTCAAGGATTTAGACAAACGGTTTATTCAACAACAAACATGAACATGCAATACACAATATGTAACTTTGATACATATTTTTAGCTTAGAAAATTGAAAGTTTTAAATAAAGAAAACAAATTTGAATTATATAAATTTCTGGTTCTACAAAATGTTTTTCTTTAGTTACGATTTTTATTTTATTTACATTTTTTTTATTTATAAATAAAACGATTCTATATTTTCCTATAAATTACACTTGTCAATTTCATTTTCTATAAGAAATAGTATCGAATTTTATGCGATACATGCGTTGTAAGTGCCTTCAAGTAAACATTTAATATATACATTATTTACAATTATTTTAATATGCACGAATCTTTACATTTTTTTAGAAATCAAACAATCATTTCATGTTTCCCCTCACTCGATAAATTTTAAGAAGATCTTTGAGTGTCTTAGTAAAATTTTCACTCAAAGATCTTCTTAAAATTTATCGAGTGAGGGGAAACATGAAATGATTGTTTGATTTCTAAAAAAAAATGTAAAGATTCGTGCATATTATCGGAAATTGGGTTATCTGCCCGCACCGGAAGCCCGGACAATAGGGGACAGGGGTAAGAACCCTGACTCGACAGAACAGATACGGCAGGCACGTGGGTAAGACCCAAGAACAGACCCGACAGGCAACAGGGGCAGTACTAGTTGAAACTAGCAGAACAACAGAAACACAGCGACTTTACCGGACACCATAGACACATTGCAAAGACCAATATAATTAAGATAAGTGTATTTGAAACTCATTGTATTACCTATAAATATATCCCCGCCAGAGAAATCCTCTGGCAACTCTGAAAGACAATTACACTACTCTTAAAGACATTTACAAAAGAAATGTATACACTCTAACACATTATTACTAACCCAGAATAAACTGTTAACCCAAATATACACCCTATATTTGCCTTGTACCTTTCCTTCACAACAGTCATATTGTAACATTACTATTGTCCACTTTATTACTGTTAATATTAAAATAATTGTTATAAATTTTAAAACAAAAGAAAGGGGAGATAACTGTCCCAGGTAATGTCGTCCTCGGCGTGTTACTGAAAAGAAAACAACCAACTTAGGGCGTTAAATGTATTTTAGAAGGGGTGGGGGGCTTCTCTTTTTTGATATGAACAAATGGAGATGGGTGGATAGATATATATAAACAAAGTAAAAAATGAACAAATTGAGGTAGATAGATAGATAGATATCCATCTTCATATCTAAACAAAAATTACGACAAATTTCTATAAATAAACAAGAATTACGACAAATTTCTATAAATAAATTTCTAAATAAATTACGATAAATAAATAAGAATTACGACAAAAAATACATTTAACGCCCTAAGTTGGTTGTTTTTTTTCAAGTAAAACTGCCGAGACGACATAGCTAGGGATGTTATTTTAATAGTCACAGGGTAGCAATTTCTGAGGCAGGAGACCGGGACACACTTCCTCATAAATTACCCAAATCCCAAAAACACAAACATGTATATATATATATATACTAGACAAAACGTGACCGATTGGGTCACCCATTCAGCTCTAGGTAGACAATTGAGATTAAGGAAAAGGGAGTTAGCAAAGTGAATAAAAGTTAAAATAAATAAAATAAAATAAATAAAATAAATACTGACGGACAAAATCTTAAAATCATTTTGTTAGTTTTCAAAGAAAGGAAATGTTTGACCTCATTTAAGCTACGGGTTGCTGGTTGTGAAATTTAACTGCGGGTCGTCACGCAAGCAACTGTGTCTTTAAACGAGAAAGGGGCTTTACCGTGACCCTATACAGCGTTTTTCAGTACTTGTATTCTGCACATTGCAAAAATAAAAATACCTTAGTTGTTATCGCAGCAAGAGGCAAAAGGAATTTAGCATGCGTAGTTCGTTCTTTTACTTTTTACCTTATATATATATATATATATATATATATATATATACTTTAGAGGGGGATTTTTATTTAAGTTAGTCCCGCAGATCCATTATTACTGAAACATGAGTTGGATCCCCACAGGATGCCCCATTAAAATCCCAATGTAAAAAAAGACCTTATGCCGATCCAACCACTCTAAAAAGAAAAATTAATGCCAACTATTTACAACATTAAATGGATGCCAAAAAACAAGCCCTGATGATATTTAATGTGTATATATATATTTACTTTGTTATTAAATGTTTTTATTTTCGTAGTTTCCTCCGAACATACACATACACACAACTGCCTTTTATATATGTACTAGCAGCGGCTACCCGGCATTGCCTGGGTAGAGGGGAATTTTTTAAAGTTAGTCCCGCAGATCAATTATTACTGAATCGTGAGTTGAATACTCATGGGATGCCCCATTTAAATGTAAAAAAATCGACCTTGCATTGATCCAGCTACTCTGAAAAGAAATATTAATGTCTACTATCTAAAATATTAAATGAAAAAAAAAATCCATGCTGTTATCATTTAAGTTTTATTTTTTAATTATCTTCACGAATATAAATCAAAGCTTCATTATTTTTGCTCAAAAACCAAGCCCTGGTAATATTTAATGTGTATATATATATATATATATATATATATATATATATAATAAGATAAATAGGTTTTACATATCTATTTATTGGGTGACAAAGGAACATTCACAACCATATTGGTTTCATGCGATGCATTCATCAGGTGAAGACATTTGAAGACATTTGAAATATCTTCACCTGATGAATGCATCGCATGAAACCAATATGGTTGTGAATGTTCCTTTGTCACCCAATAAATAGATATGTAAAACCTATATATTTATCTTATTATATTATATAACAGCTCTATTTTATATTGAGCACTCTACCAATTAATACTGCCTTTGGTACACCATTCCAGCAAAAGCTGAAATAGTGACCATCTCACACTACAGTATATATATATATATATATATATATATAAATCTTGTTCTGGTTCCAACGGGAGAAAATTCAATATTTTATAAAAAAGGAAGGTCCGCAAAATGTATTTTGTTCTCAGAAAATTTTTTTAAATTCTTTTTGTTTTACATATGCAACACATGTTTCAGATCTTCTGGTATCTTCTTCAGGTTTTGATTGATAATATGAAAATGAATTTTATATGCATGTGTATATATATATATATACATACACATGAGTATTTCACCTCCTCTTCCTGTTTTTGTGGGGTGGAATGGAATTTCATTTTTAACATTAGTCTTTTAAACAGGTGTTTTTTTTTTTGGGTGGTTTACTAATAAAGTCATTAGCTGAATTTTTATAGCTTTTTTTTATAACTTTTTTTATTTTTATTACTTTTTATTTGGGTTGTCTTGATATATATATATATATATATATATATATATATATATATATATATATATATATTACCCCGGACAAACTAATTTGAAATTCCTTTATATATAGATAGATAGATAAATAGATAGATGATTGTAAGGCTTCACTAAAATTGAATGCTCTAAAATGATAACTTGAAATAGATTTTTTTGAAGTTAAAAATAAATCTTTATTTTAGTTGGTTGGTTGGTTGGTTTATTAATTTTAACGGCATATCAACCCGTCCAGGGTTATATCATGCCTAGCGGTTGGGTTGTTATACATATTGTGTATTCATATATATACATTTAGTAATTGGTTTTAACAATGTGTTAGCATTATTGGGAATCATACTGTATGGCATTGATTTGTTTCCTGTCTATATTCTATGGTATAATTTTATTTCCCTTAAAAAGGAGAAAATATCCTCTATGTTAACATTTTCAAACAGATCCTTCATATTGTTTGCTTTAAAATAATGTTTTCTGATGTGAGCAAAAAATCTGCATTCCATCAATAAGTGTTTAACTGTCAGGGGTGTTTGACATGTTTCACATTGTGGTTGTTGTTCTTGTTTGAGTATATAAGAGTGAGTTTTTATTTTTAGTTCTTTTGTATATGAGGTCTGTGTAAAAAGTAACGAGTCTGGGTGTCCTGAAATATAAAAACATTTGATGAATTGAGAATAAAGATACCAACCTTCATATTTAGCCACAAATCCTTCACCTTTTTTTTGCGTAGACAAATACCGGAGCCACATTCGACTATCGGTCGACTGAAGAACCCCAGGCACATTTTTCCCAAAAATCTTCCTGGAAGACAAAAAAAAAAAAACCCACAATAAGTACAAAGACATGATAAGAAATGTGAATCTCAGTGTTTCACATTTTTCAACTTTACTCCTAGAAGCTGTAGCCCAACATATCATACCATATCTCTGAATTTTTGAGATGAGGCACATTTTTCCCACAAAATCTTCCCGGAAGACAAAAACAAAAAACAAAACACAACAAAGAAATTTTTCAACTTTACTCCTAGAAGCCGTCGCCCAACATATCATACCATATCTCTGAATTTTTGAGATGAGGCACATTTTTCCCACAAAATCTTCCCGGAAGACAAAGACAAAAAAACAAAACACAAAAAAAAACCAAAAAAAAACTAGAATAAGTACAAAGACATGATAAGAAATGTGAATGTCAGTGTGTCACATTTTTTAACTTTACTCCTAGAAGCCGTAGCCCAACATATCATACCATATCTCTGAATTTTTGAGATGAGGCTTGATAATTTGGATTATTTAGATTATTCAGACTATTGTTATTCCTGAGTCCGACAAGAAACACCAGAAGAAGTGGAAATTAAAAAAAAAAGATTTTAAGAGGATTTTTGAAAAGGTTTTTGGTATGGTTTGTTTTGTTTTATGGCATATCAACCTCAGTGGGTCATTTAATGCCGATAAAGTTTTAAAATAAATCAATTCTTAATGGATAATACAATTTTTTTATAAATACATTTTTCTATTTAACCCATAGATGGGACCCTAACAGGTACTACCACTCCGGGTCAGAGTGGACCAGGGAGCAATGGTGATGAAGGGGTGCTCCACATTCCCCAAACCTCCAAAACTGGAACCTCACCATCAGATAGAGTTTAACGTCATTCCCAGGACATGTAGACCCGCAGCCACCGCCTTCTAGCACCCATATGATAAAAAGGGTTGGGGATTGCCATAAGGGCAATAGGGTTGGGAAAATCATATAGGTGCTAGGGCTTGACATGACCAGCCGATTGATCGGAGGGGGCCTCTCCGACCGCCCGTCTAGCCCAAGATAGGACCAAAGTGGAGTATTACATGTCATGAACTGCTCATCCACCTGGGTTCTATCCTTAAGCATCACGGGTCGCCATCCACGGCCAATAGGGGGACACATTGGGGGAGTCTTATCCCTCTGCAGAGGTGCAGTCAGTGCATTCTGATGCCCCAGCCGACAGGGTGGTTGAAAAGGTTTAAGTTTTTTTTAAATATATATATTTTTTAAATAATTCCATATTAAGAGATATCAACATCACTGCAGCAAGCTTTGTAACCGCAACTATTTTTTCTTTTATTTTTTATGTTGAAGATAAATGTCAAAATGAAAAATGTTGATCTTTTGAAAAATTTTGTTCAAATTTTGTTGGTTAATTGTTGAAGAAGGGTTAATGCTGACTTGTATAATTTTTGTTTTGTGTGTCCCTCAATGTTACCAATCACAGAAAGATGTCATGGCATGAAACACTCCACTTTAGTTCTTACTTGGGCTAGACGGGCGGTCGGAGAGGCCCCTCTAGTCAGACAGGTGGACTTGTCAAGCCCTAGTACCTATATGATTGTCCCAACCTCATTGCACTTATGACAAGCCCCAGCACTTTTTATCATATATGTTCTAGAAGGTGGTGGCTGAGGGTTTTAGTGTCCTGGGTATGACGTTAAACATTATTTGATGGTGAGGTTTCAGTTCTGGAGGTCCTGGGAATGTGGAGCACCCCTTCATCACCATTGCTCCCTGGTCCACTCTGACCTGGAGTGGCAGTACCTGTTAGGGTTCCATCTATGGGTTAAATAGAAAAATGTGTTCATAAAAAAACTGAGTATCTATTAAGAATGAATTTACTTCAAAACTTTGTCGGCATTAAATGACCCACTGAGGTTGAAATGCCGTAAAAAACAAAAAACAGCTACGACATATCAACATCTCGTCTATCATTAAACTTTTCAAAATGACGCAACATGTAAGGCTAAACAAATCGAGACATTTTCTCAGTTTGTTTAGCCTTACATTTGAACATATAAGCCAGCCTAACTTCATTAATTATTAACTAATTAACTTTCAAAATTAGGTAACAACTTCAATTAAGCACATATCCTCCACAAATTGTCGGCTTAAAGCCATATGAAAATAAACACATTTGTTTGTTTACTTAACTTAATATATATATATATATATATATATATATATATATATATATATATATATATATGCATATATATATATATATATATATATATATATATATATATATATATATATATAGTATACTAACAAATATATGCACCCTCCGGGTGCAAGTATTTAAGTTTTAATATAATAAAATATCATATTAAATTAGAAAGGCTAATGAAACTGAATAAGAATGCAGATAAAAAGATTTGGAACAGAGGGGGTATTATCGAAAAATAGAACAGCTTTGAAACTAACTCTTCCATCATTTTCCATCCATCCCATCTTTCATTGGTAAATTTTTCTAATTTAACAATTTAGTTAAAATAGGAAGTAAAGAATAAAATGAGTTATTTATTCTTGTTAATAGATTTCTTTTAAGATTTATCTCCGAGATTTTTGCTCATATTCAATAAGATAACACCAAACAATTAGAAATCAATAATACTAAGCATATATTTATTAAAATCAGATTTTTAATATCAATATGCAAATTAGCCTTCCCATTCACACTGTAATATGCAAATTAGCCTTCCCATTCACACTGTAATACGCTATTTTGTTGTATATATAAATACAATTGCATGTTATTAGTATGTAATTATGGTTAACAGTATTAATAATATAAAACAATTTTATTAATAATTGATGTCTAAATAAAAATAAAATCATTGAGAATGTGATGTAAATAACAAAGGGAATTGTGACTTGAGTAGTGATATAGTTTCGGTTACAGACAGACAAACCCACAATCTCCATTATAATAAGAGATGTATATATATTCATATGAACCCAAATGTAAATTATATTAGCTTGAGAAGGATTTTAAACAATCAGAAACACGTGTCGTTGCCCAATGAGATAAATTGATAAATAAATAAATTCTATTTTTAATTTCCAGTCTCTCAGCAACTCTATTCAGAATTTTGTCTCCTCATGAGAACGCTAATTCGTTTTTTTTTTTTTTTATTTAAAAAAAAAAAAAAAATCTTTTTCTTTCTTTTCTTTCTTCCAGCTTTATTATTTGAGGAATTTTGCCCAGATTGCATTCTTATGGATCCGGTGTCCTCGTGTGCCAGCAGCTGTTACTCGGCCGTCTGTGGCGCAAAAACCCTCTGAGTCACAGCTGCGTTGGCAACCCTATGTAGATTTTATTACGACTTAAGCTCAACTGAGGATAAAGGAAGAAGAAAAGTTTTTACGAAATGTCAACGCTATAGGAATAATGTATGAATAAAATTTGGAATTAGGAGTTGGAACATAGAACGGATCGACAAGCGGATCACTGAACTTGGCATTCTAAGACGCGACAAAGACAATATTTTATTTTTATTAAATGGTAACACGATTTTCAGACACTTTAATGTTTTATGAGCCGCACAGATCGAAATATCAGATTGCCTTTTCAATTACGAATGGAACAGCAATAATACAGTAATTGACAGATAATAAAATGATAGCAAACCAGACTGTTCTTTAATAAAGTAAGTAAAGTCGACGGGGCGGCCTAAAGTCGGTATCAGCCAGTCAGCGAGGGAGTCTATCCCCTTTTCAATAGCGCTAGACCAAGGAGATTGTTTTTAGCATCTGAGGTGGCGCGCCACACCTACCATCAGCTCCTTACTTTACCGCACAGATCCCTGTGCTACTCATACGCTGAGTTGGCGGGGACCGGTATCGAACTAGGAACCTTGTGGTTTCTAGCCGAACGCTCTATCGACTGAGCTAACCCGGCCCCTTCTTTAATAGACTTCTTTAAATCTCAAGGTTAGCTCAGTCGGTAGAGCGTTCGGCTAGAAACCACAAGGTTCCTAGTTCACCAACTCAGCGTATGAGTAGCACAGGGATCTGTGCGGTAAAGTAAGGAGCTGATGGTAGGTGTGGCGCTCCACCTCAGATGCTAAAACAATCTCCTTGGTCTAGCGCTATTGAAAAGGGGATAGACTCCCTTGCTGACTGGCTGATACCGACTTTAGGCCGCCCCGTCGACTTTACTTTATATATATATATATATATATATATATATATATAGCTCTGCTGATGAGGCCTAATAGGCCGAAATGTACATACAGAGATTGATTTTCTCGATTTGTTTAGCCTTACATTTAAATAGGTATGCCCGCCTAATTAATTAATTATTAATTAATTAACTTTCAAAATTAGGTATGATTTCAATTAAGTATATATTCTCCCAAAAATTGTTGGCTAAAAAAAGCCATATCATAAACACATTGCTTGTGTATTTACTTCTCATATATATATATATATATATATATATATATATATATATATATAACTATAGCCTGGGATAGTCACTGCTTCAGCTTTCATTGGAATTGTGCGCCAAATTGCAGTAGTATTAGGAGAGTGCTCGATATAAAGAATAGAGCTATTATATAATATAATAAAATAAAAATATAAAGGTATTACATATCTATTTAATTGATGGCAATAGAACAGTCACAACCTTAGGTTTCATACATGCAAAAATCGCATACATTCATCAGGTGACGTAGATACGAATACAAGGAAAATCGAAAAAATATTTTTGCATGTATGAAACCTAAGGTTGTGACTGTTCTATTGTCATCAATTAAATAGATATGTAATACCTTTATATATTTAATTTATTATATTATGTATACTAGCAAATATATGCACCCTCCGGGTGCAAGTATTTTAGTTAAATTTTATAATAAAATATGATATTAAATTAGAAAGGCTAATGAAACTTAATAAGAATGTAGATAAAAAGATTTTGAACGGACGGGGTATGATTGAAAAATAGAACAACTTTGAAACTAACTCTTCCATCATTTTCCATTACTCCCGTCTTTCATTGGTAAATTTTCCTAATTTAACTATTTAGTTAAAATAGGAAGTAAAGAATAATATTACAGTTATTTCTTCTTGTTAATGGATTTCTTTTAAGATTTATCCTCAAGATTTTTGCTCATATTCAATAAGATAAAACCAAACAATTAGAAATCAATAATACTAATTATTTATTAAAATCAATTTTTTAAGATCAATATGTAAATTAGCCTTCCCATTCACACTTTAATCCACTATTTTGTTGTATATATAAATACAATTGCATGTTATTAGTATGTAGATATGGTCAACAGTCTTAATGATGGAAAACAATTTTATTAATAATTGAGGTTTAAATAAAAATAAAATCATGTAGAATGTGATGTAAATAACAAAGGGAATTGTGACTTGTATAGTAATATAGTTTCGGTTACAGACAGACAAACCCACAATCTCCATTATAATAAGAAGATATAAATAAATAAATAAATGAATAGATATATATAAACAAAAAAAATAATAAATAAATAAAATAAAAATAAATAATATTGTAATTACAAAGTAATATATATATATATATATATATATATATATATATGAGAAGTAAACAAACAGACAATGTTTGTGATATGGCTATTTTCAGCCGACAATATTTGGGAGAATATGTGTTTAAATGAAGTCGAACCTAATTTATGAAAGTTAATTAATTAATAATTAATTAATTAGGCGGGATTACCTATTAAATTTAAGGCTAAACAAATCGAGAAAAATCAATCTCTGTATGTACATTTCGGCCTATTAGGCCTCATCAGCAGAGCTATAGATACAAAGACCGCCCCGTGTGCGATTCGAAACCTGATTGTCAAGCTGACTGTCAAGCGTCTTACCACCACACCAAACGGACTTAGCAGATTTCTTCGTTTTGTTAAGGAGTAGGTATTTATATTCCTCTTAAGTGACCTCTACACGAACTTACGAGAAGTAAACAAACAGACGATGTTTGTGATATGGCTATTTTCAGCCGACAATTGTATCTATAGCTCTGCTGATGAGGCCTAATAGGCCGAAATGTACATACAGAGATTGATTTTTCTCGATTTGTTTAGCCTTAAATTTAATAGGTAATCCCGCCTAATTAATTAATTATTAATTAATTAACTTTCATAAATTAGGTTCGACTTCATTTAAACACATATTCTCCCAAATATATATATATATATATATATATGAAAGTAAGTAAACAAACAATGTGTTTATTTTTGATATGGCCTTTTTAGCCGACAATTTTTGACTAAACGTGTCTCTGAACATAGATATCATATTAAACGAGGTTTTCTAAACAACGCCCTAGCTAAACATATTATAGACACTAACCATACCTTTGATTTTAAAGGTGCCAAAATATTAACTCACATACACAATAGAACACTGTATATATATATATATATATATATATATATATATATATATGGAAAATGTGTCCTGATGATGGTTTAATACCGAAATACTTAAGTATTGACACATAAAATTGTTTCCTCTGATCATAACATCCAGTGTTTGTTATATTTTTTGAAAATATTTTCTTCATATATATATATATATATATATATATATATATATATATACTAGCAAATATATTTAAGTTTTAATGTAATAAAATATTGTATTAAATTAGAAAGGCTAATGAAACTAAATAAGAATACAGATAAAAAGATTTGAAACAGAGGGAGTATAATAAAAGATTTGAAACAGAGGGAGTATAATAAAAAATGGAACAACTGAAACTTACTCTTCCATCACTCTCGTCTTTCATTGTTATTTTTTCTAATTTAAGTATTTAGTTAAAAGAGGAAGTAAAGAATAAAATGACAGTTATTTTTCTTGTTAATGGATTTCATTTAAGATTCATTGAAGAGATTTTTGCTTATATTAATTAAAATAAAACCAAACAGTTAGAAATCAATAATACTAAGCACATATTTATTAAATTCGATTTTTTAATATTAATATGCAAATTAGCCTTCCCATTCACACTGTAAACCGCTATTTTGTTGTATGTATAAATATGATTGCATGTTGTCAGTATGTAGACATAGTTAACAGTATTAATAATGTAAGACAATTTTATTAATAATTGAGGTTTAGATAAAAATAAAATCATGGAGAATGTGATGTCTATAACTAAGAGAATTGTGACTTGAGTAGGAATATAGTTTCGGTTACAGACAGAAAAACACACAATCTCCATTATAATAAGATATATATACAGGATTGAACTTGCTATTCAGGAGTAATGGATCTGAGAGACTAGCTTGCTAACCGTTACACTACAACAGGTATAGGGCACCCAGTGAGAATCAAACTCAGTAGCAATGTCCTGCTTCTCTGGCTTGCTAAACATTATCCAATATAAGTGCACTGGTATTTGTGAAAGTGGTTTTTCATTGTTAAAAGATGAAGGGTCGGTGAGACTCCTGTTCTACCAGTTGAAGCCAATTGTGCAAGTGTTTAACGTTAAATAAAAAATTTAAAAAATTCACTAAAAGGGAGTAGAAATCTCTTTAGAGCTGTTGATAACTTTCAGGTTTATTTTATTATTTTTTTATTTTTTAAAGAAAGAAAGAAAAAATTGTGGAAAAGAGATTTTTTTTATTTTATTTTACCTTTTGTGAAGTTTTGAAAGAAAATTTTAATGGATGTAATAATTATTGACTTTTGGGTCAGTGTAACATAGAAACTGGGAAAGGAGCGACTGTTGCGCACAATGTGTCATCTTTTGTGATAGGGACAACCGAACCGCACAAGGGAAACTGGCGGTGGTGGCAGGGGGTAAGTCTTTACAATGTGCTGATTGTTACCGACAGAAAAAAATAAACATATACACACAAAAAAAATGCATTAAGTTAGAAAGGTAAAAAAAAATATATTAACTTTTTATTCAAAGGCATTTTATTCTGCTTTTATTGTCATATATATATATATATATATATATATATATATATATTATTATTAAAGAAATGGATACAATAGAAACCTACTCGAGTTTCACCATTAGGATCTTTAGGGTTAAATCCACTGAATTAATCGACTTACCGATTAATTGCAGCCGATTATACGTGTGTTCAATGAACAAAACATGTGTTAAGTGGTGAGTTTATTGGCCGACGCTGCAGTGTTTCGATCTATTAATTAGATCATCTTCAGGGCATTTGTTGGTAGATGGAAGGTAATAAGAAATTTTTTATCATAGAATAATGAGAAAAGCGAGTGGTAGTCCTTGTTATTCAGTCTGTTTAAAAAATTTTTGAGGTTTGAAAAATATAATTAAAGTATTTTTTGAGGTTTTAAAAAAAATATATATATATATATATATATATATATATATATATATATATATATATATATGCTCCCAACCTCTGGTAGAGCTCTGTGAAGGGAAATTAGCTGATGGTTGTCATCTACGCTTAAATAACAAGACTCTCCTATAAAATGGATGTGATCTCTCTGGCGACCTTGAAGAAAAGAGAGGTTACAGGGAAAGTCTTTTTGTTACATATTAATTGGATCCCTAATATCTTTTTAAGGTAGTATAGAAATCCTTATGGCGATCAGTACAGCTGATGGCCTTGAGAGTGAGTGACAATGCTTGACCTCACTCTCACCTTGCGTTCTGGGGAGAACCGTGAGAATCGGAAGCCGATGAAGGCCCTTCCGGTTTAAGGTGTAAGCAACTCAGTTAGTTGCAGTTAGTCAGTTGGGCAGTTAGAACTTAGAAGCGAAGCTAGCAAGATGTGAGCTCACTGCATGATTGTCTGGTCTGGGGTTCTGGAATAAAGTAACATCACTGTAAATCGAAGTCTTGTTGTTATTACTAAAAGCTAACAATGACACAAGGCTTCTGATAAGAAATGATCCCCAACAGAACCAGACACGGAACCCAGATAAGAAAGACCAGACCAAGATAGACGATAGAGGATATACCAGATCCGGCCAGAAGAGAAGTATATAACATTTTTCTTCTTCTTTCTTTTAGAAAACAAATAAAATCATTCATGATTTATGATAATTATCTACAAAGCCAACAAAAAAAAAAAAAAAGAAAAAAAATCAATTAAGAAAGCGGAACACAATTCCTCTTTTTTTAAAAAAAATTTGAATCGCCCCCTCTCCCCTCACCGTTCGACAAAGTCAAATAATTTAATAGGTTAGTCTTAAATGTTTAAATACTATTATTTAGTAACACTATACTGAATACTGAAGTTTTTTTTTTATTGCTTTGGTGTTAAATTTACTAGTGTCTTATTTCGGGGGGTGGGGGGGGAATCGGGAACGAGAAGGGGGAGGAGTTGGGTAGGGGTGTCCGTTTGTAAGGCGAGATCTCACAGCTTTTAAAAGTCCTTTAAATTTTGGATTTCATTCGTAGTAAAAAAAGACATTCTAATTGAAAGACGGTTTTATTTTTTTTTAAGAAAATAAAAAAAAAAAAAAAAAAATGAGTGTTGGGCTAATATAATAAAATATCATATTAAATTAGAAAGGCTAATGAAACTGAATAAGTATGTAGATAAAAAGATTTGGAACAGAGGGGGTATGATTGAAAAATAGAACAACTTTGAAACTAACTCTTCCATCATTTACCATTACTCCCGTCTTTCATTGGTAAATTTTCCTAATTTAACTATTTAGTTAAAATAGGAAGTAAGAATAAATAACAGTTATTTCTTCTTGTTAAGGGATTTCTTTTAAGATTTATCCCCAGAGATTTTTGCTCATATTCAATAAGATAAAACCAAACAATTAGAAATCAATAATACTAAGCATATATTTATTAAAATCAATTTTTTAAGATCAATATGCAAATTAGCCTTCCCATTCACACTGTAATTCACTATTTTGTTGTATATATAAATACAATTGCATGTTATCCGTATGTAGATATGGTTAACAGTCTTAATGATGTAAGACAATTTTTATTAATAATTGATGTTAAATAAAAATAAAATCATGGAGAATGTGATGTAAATAACTAAGGGAATTGTGACTTGAGTAGTAATATAGTTTCGGTTACAGACAGACAAACACACAATCTCCATTATAATAAGATATATATATGCATATAAATTGTTTTTTCTTTTGGCCAAATATTGTACCAATAAATTTGGTTGGTACAATTTTATTGGTCTTTTCTTTTTACCAAAAATGTTTTTCTCCCCGGGTGATGTTTGGTAGTATATTTTTACAATCAAACTATTTGCTGGGTTTTTGCTCACTGCGAGGATTTACCAATAAGTTTGGTATATCAAATTAAAAATAAATAAATAAAAAATTAAATAATTGTTTAATACGGTAGTACTTGTTCAAATGAAAAAAATTATATATATATGAAAAATATATATATAAATTGCTAGGATTATCTAAAGCTAAAAAGTAAAAAGTGCTCAATACCTAGGTAGAGTAAATAATAAAGTTAAACCTAATGAGTCAGATATACCTAGTAACAGTTTCGCTTAGTAGCTCATCAGGGCAAGAGTCAGATTCTTGCCCTGATGAGCTACTAAGCAAAACTGTTAGTAGGTATATCTGACTCATTAGGTTGGACCATATGACCTTTAGGCACCCCTTTTTGATCTCGATTAAGAAAGGACATGTTTTTCATTTACACCGTCAATATCTGGTTGTTTTAACAGACGATTTTTAGATTTAAAAAAAGTTTATAAACATGTCCTTTCTTAATCGAGATCAAAAAGAGGTGCCTAAAGGTAATATGGTCCATTAGGTTTAACTTTATTAGATAGATAGATAAATATACTGCTCAATTAGAATTAACTAACAATCAGTTTTTACTATTTCTCTGAATGTTTGAGATGAGGCTTGAAGATTAGTATTATCTGCATTATTCGGACTATTGTCCCCATCTTTATTGTTATTTGTACAACGTATCGGCCGATATGCCCTCCGGCCTTCTTCAGGTATTTCTTGTCGGACTCGGGAACCTTCTCGGACTCGGGAACCCTCTTTTCAAACTCGGGAACTTTCTTGTCGTACCCCCGTGGAATAAATAAAGGGTTAGGTTCAAAGTTCCGTGATGGCTCCCGAATACGACAAGAAAGTTCCCGAGTTCGAAAAGAGGGTTCTTGAGTCTGAGAAGGTTCCCGAGTCCGACAAGAAATACCTGAAGAAGGCCAGTGGGTATATCGGCCGAAACGTTGTACAAATAACAATGAAGATGGGGACAATAGTCCGAATAACACTAATAATACAAATCAGTTTTTGTATTTTGTTTACGGTAGGATTGCAGTGCTGGGAGAGCTGCTGTGAGCAGCTTAAAGTAGGCAAAGAGTTAAAAGCTGTTTTTTTAAAAAAAATCTTTTTTGGTAATTTATGAGGAAGTGTGTTCCGGTCCCCTGCCTCCGAAATTGCTGCCCGGTGAATTTTAAAATAACGACCCCCAGCTTTGGCACCACATCGGTGTTACTTGAATGAAAACAACCAACTTAGAGCTTTAAATGTATTTTAGGGGTGGGGTCTCTTTTTGTCTTAATTCTTGTTTATTTATAGAAATTTGTTGTAATTTGCGTTTATTTATCGTAATTTGTCGTAATTCTGGTTTATTTATCATAATTTGTCATAATTCTTGTTTATTTATCGTAATTCTTATTTATTTTTTGTAATAAAAGAAAATCTTAGTATTTAATAGATAGATAGATAGATAGATAGATATGAAGATGGATAGTTTTGAATAGACTGAGATAGATAGATAGATAAACAATAGGTAACACCTATTTTACCCCGTGAAATTTACCTCCCCCCTATATTTAACACAATGAAACTTGCTGAAGTTTGGGGTCGTTATTTTAAAATTCACCGGGCAGCAATTTTCGGAGGCAGGGGACCGGGACGCACTTCCTCATAAATTACCTTTTTTTCTAACTGAAATAAAAAAGAATTTCAAAAAGAAATAAAATGACAAATAATGAAAATCTCACCAAGTTTTGCTGATCTTTCATAATATCCATCGCGAACTTCCAGATAATCTGTTAAGCAATTTCGAGATTCGGGAATATCCAATGCCGTGATATTCAAAACAATTTTCTCGCCGTGTGTGGCAGAAATTCTCCATTCACAAACTTCTCGTTCTTCTGTTCCTTGTCGATTCGGTTTATGAGAAAATTCTCCATTCGCCGCCTGCAGCGTACGACCACAAGCTGAGGGGGAAAAATAGATAAAAAGATGAAAGGTTAAATCGAACTTAAATCGGACCTAAATTCCACCATCTAAGGAATATTTTGGGATGTATTTTGTGTCATTAAACTTACTAGGAAAAAAGCCTTTAGCAAACAATCATTGATTCACTCAACTTTAGTATAATAATAAATATTGCAAACACACACACACACACACACACACACACACACACACAGTTTGCTCATGTTTGCTTTAAATATTTAAATGAGATAAGTAAAGCGAATAAATTAGTAGTTTAGATGTATTTACTTGGGCAGCGATGACTCAATTATTATAATCATTTCAAACATAACTTAATCCCAAAACTAAGGAATATTTTGGGATGTATTTTGTGTCATTAAACTTACTAGGAAAAAAGCCTTTAGCAAACAATCATTGATTCACTCAACTTTAGTATAATAATAAATATTGCACACACACACACACACACACACACACACACAGTTTGCTCATGTTTGCTTTAAATATTTAAATGAGATAAGTAAAGCGAATAAATTAGCAGTTTAGATTAACTTACTTGGGCAGCGATAGAGTTTATTGGCTTGTCGAATATCTCCTGGACTTAATTTTATTCTTTGACCAATATCTCTGGTTCCATACTTGCGTTTTGGTAAAATCGTATCGACAAATGTGGCACGGGCAAAAGTATTTCTTGCATAATGCATGATACTTCCATAATCGTATTCTTCCCCTAACGAGTTGACATCTGCTGGGGTGAGTTCATTAAAATTGTATTCCTGGCCTGCGGGGAGGTTCGAGGGGAGAGAGAGAATGGAAAAAAAATAAAAATGAGGAAATTAAAAAACGGTTTTGTTTTGTTAATTCAATATTTATATTGACAAAAGCAGAGACTAATATCAGTTTATGGGGTTTGATAAAAATCAAGTGAAGGTGGGGTAGGGGAGAGAGGGGAGAGAGAAAAGAGAGGGGAGAGAGAGGAGAGAAGGGTGAGAGAAAGAGAGAGAGAAAAAAAGAGGGAGTGAAAGAGAATGGGAGAGAGAAAAGAGGGGTGAAAGAAAAGTGAGGGGAGAGAAAAGAGAGGGAGAAAAGAGAGGGGAGAGAAAAGAGAAAGAGGTGAGAGGGGAAAGAGAAAGGAGAGGTGATGTACAGAGAGAGAGAGAGAGAGAAAAGAGAGGGCTAATATTTTGTTTGAATGTAAATAAATAATTACCTGGGGCTAATATTTTGTTTGAATGTAAATAAATAATTACCTGGGGCTGATAGTTTGTTTGAATGTAAATAAATAATTACCTGGGGCTGATAGTTTGTTTGAATGTAAATAAATAATTACCTGGGCTGATAGTTTTTTGAATGTAAATAAATAATTACCTGGGGCTGATAGTTTGTTTGAATGTAAATAAATAATTACCTGGGGCTGATATTTTGTTTGAATGTAAATAAATAAATTCCTGGGGCTGATAGCTTGTTTGAATGTAAATAAATAATTACCTTGGGCTGATATTTTGTTTGAATGTAAATAAATAATTACCTGTTGTAACATTTTGTTTGAATGTAAATAAATAATTACCTGGCCTCACGTTTGGTTTGAATGTAAATTAAATAATTACCTAGCCTGATGTTTTTTTAATGTAGATAAATAATTACCAGACATGACATTTTGTTTGAAGGACAATGAATAATTACCCAGTCTGACATGTTCGAATGTAAATAAATAATAACCTGGGGCTGATAGTTTGTTTGAATGTAAATAAATAATTACCTGGCATGATATTTTTATAAATAATCTGTACATGTTCTCCTCTGTCTGGCCGAGTATGTTCATGCCAAAATCCTATTACATGTCCCAATTCATGAACGACAATTCCAAATTTGTCACAATTCTTCCCAATTGAAATGGCTTGAGCGCCATTGCCACGTTTGCCAACATAAGAACAACACCTAAAAAAAAAGAGGGTTAAAAGAATAGGGATTGAAGATTTGAATCCAAAACAAAATTGAAGAAAAAATGAAAAAAAAAAAAACTGATGAAAGAAAAAAAAAAAAAAAAAAACTGATGAAAGAAAAAATGAAAAAAAAAAACTGATGAAGAAAAAAATGAAAAAAAAAAACTGATGAAAGAAAAAATGAAAAAAAAAACTGATGAAAGAAAAAATGAAAAAAAAAAACTGATGAAAGAAAAAATGAAAAAAAAAAAACTGATGAAAGAAAAAAAATGAAAAAAAAAAACTGATGAAAGAAAAAATGAAAAAAAAAAAACTGATGAAAGAAAAAATGAAAAAAAAAAAACTGATAAAGAAAAAAAATGAAAAAAAAAACTGATGAAAGAAAAAAAAATGAAAAAAAAAAAACTGATGAAAAGAAAATGAAAAAAAAAAAACTGATGAAAGAAAAAATGAAAAAAAAAAACTGATGAAAGAAAAAATGAAAAAAAAAAAAACTGATGAAAGAAAAAATGAAAAAAAAAAAAAAAACTGATGAAAGAAAAAATGAAAAAAAAAACATGAAAGAAATAAAAAAAATCTGAGAAATCCCCCCCAGTGCTGACATAATCTTTGTTAACACTCTGGGGGCTATTGCAAGACCAAAGGGCATAGCTTTGAATTGGTAATGCCTCCCCTGAAAATGAAACCGCAGAAACTGTCTGTGACCTGGGAAAATGGGAACATGGAAGTAAGCATCCTTTAGGTCCACCGTTATTACCCAATCGCCTTTCCTCAAGGCCTGACGAATAGTCCTGAAAGTTTCCATCTTGAAATGGGGAACCACCAGATGGGAATTTATCCCTCTCAAATTTAGAATGGAACGGAACAAATACAAGAAACAAAAGCCACAAATAATAAAAGACGTCCTTCCTATGTCATATTTGCATTAAACTTTGTGGATCTGCAGCGGGTTGATGAGTCATTTGAGGGCACATGAGAGGAAAGGTTCTGGTGGTGGGGTTATAGGATTGTGAGGGATGGCAGTGTTCTGTAAAGATTAGGCTATTGCTATGTATGTATGTATCTATACTGAGGGCTCATGAGAGGAAAGGTTTCTGGTGGTGGGGTTATAGGATTGTGAGGGACACCAGTGATCTGTAAAGATTATGCTATTGCTATGTATGTATGTATCTATACTGAGGGTTCATGAGAGGAAAGGTTCTGGTGGTGGGGTTATAGGATTGTGAGGGACCCAGTGATCTGTAAAGATTATGCTATTGCTATGTATGTATGTATCTATACTGAGGGTTCATGAGAGGAAAGGTTCTGGTGGTGGGGTTATAGATTGTGAGGGACACCAGTGATCTGTAAAGATTATGCTATTGCTATGTATGTATGTATCTATACTGAGGGCTCATGAGAGGAAAGGTTCTGGTGGTGGGGTTATAGGATTGTGAGGGACACCAGTGATCTGTAAAGATTATGCTATTGCTATGTGTGTATGTGTGTATATATATATGTGTGTGTATGTTAAATGGACCATTACACCTGGGCCTTACTCACTGCCTCAATCCCTTATTCTCACCAGGTAAGTAAGTGCTTGTCGAACAAGTCAATATCTATCCCAAATAGTCAGCCAGGCATAGCAGACCTTTTGCCAAATGATCATTTGAAAATATTTAAAAAAAAAAAGAAAAAAAAAGTCTGCCAGTTGTCGTTTCCCATCTACCCCAAATATTTCAACCCCCCCCCCAGACTCCATTTCCCTCAATCTTGTCATGTCCACTCTCAATCTTCTATCGCTAACAATATTGTAGTGCCTAAAGTTATTCTCACCAGGTAAGCATGTACATTATTTTTGCTCAAAAACCAAGCCCTGATGATATTTAATGTGTATATATATTTACTTTGTCATTAATTGTTTTATTTTTGTAGTTTCCTACGGACATACATACACACAATCGCCCTTTTTATATGTATAAATAACCCCCGGACATACATACACACAACTGCCCTTTATATATGTATAGATAACCCCCGGACATACATACACACAACTGCCCTTTATATATGTATAGATAACCCCCGGACATACATACACACAACTGCCCTTTATATATGTATAGATAACCCACATACACACAACTGCCCTTATATATGTATAGATAACCCCCGGACATACACACACAACTGCCCTTTATATATGTATAGATAACCCCGGACATACACATACACACAACTGCCCTTTATATATGTATAGATAACCCCCGGACATACACATACACACAACTGCCCTTTATATATGTATAGATAACCCCCGGACATACACATACACACAACTGCCCTTTATATATGTATAAACCCCGGACATACACATACACACAACTGCCCTTTATATATGTATAGATAACCCCCGTACATACACATACACACAACTGCCCTTTTATATATGTATAGATAACCCCCGGACATACATACACACAACTGCCCTTTATATATGTATAAATAACCCCGGGACATACATACACACAATTTATTACCCTTCCCATCTTTTATCACTGTTTCAAATGCCTCAATTCCAATACTGTAACAAGTATCTTAACTTCCTCCCATAGGGGCAGATAATTTCCCTTTTCATTCAAAAAAATAAAAAAATTAAGAGAAAAAGGTACATAATTTGTGTGTCAGGTTTCCTCTAAGACAGGAAAAATATTTCAATGTTTCCCTAAGGGTAAAAACATTGCGAAACACTGCTTATTGGGTTTGATCAATAGGTGCTTACCCACAAGGTCTTTCTGTGAATACAATATAATCCTCATGTTCAGGTGTTCGTTCAACGAATGTTATACAGGTATGGTTTTCCCAATGTCTCATTGCTAACCGGAACAAAGCTTTATGAGGACCTGCAATGAAAAGAAACAACAAATAATTAAAATACATTAGAGATCTTCCACCAAGAACTGTGCAAATAATAGAATTCTGGCCATACAGACAAAAAATGGTCTATTTACAAACCAGAATCTGTCCAGCTAAATAAGACATCAAATCCTTTGGGATTTTAACTCTTTGTGTATTTTAAGATGTGCTCAGCAGGTCTCCCCACCACTGCAATCCTACCATAAGCCACTGGCAATGGCTATTGCGTGTGTCACTTGTTTACAATAATAATAGGACTCTATTAATGACAGTTTTTGAAAATCGCATGGTCGAAAAGGTTTGAAAATCGCATAGTCGAGAAACTAATAAAAATTATTCTAGACAACCCATTAACTCCTTTCAAGATGATAACCCCCCCCCCCAAAAAAAAAACCTGAAGAAAAAATAAAAACAATAAGGATTCCATTATTTTTAAAAGCGAATGTTATAATATTCCAACTGCAGTTTCTTGCCGTAGCAATTCTTCAGGGAATTATTGCTTATTCTAGCCATTTGCTCTTATTAATATCTGTATCCATTTTCAAGTGCGTGGGTGTGCCACCCTATGTAATTCCAGAACCTACCTGGCACAGTCTATGTTTATTCAAATGCCTACACTTGTTTGTCAACTCAGGTTGCGAGTTCAATATCTTCCCTGGGTATCTGCATTCTACTATTTTTAGTTTCTCATTTAAACACAGCATACAGGGGTTTTCATTTCCTTTATGTGAGCAGATTGCTAGAATAAGCAATAATTCCCTGAAGAATTGCTACGGCAAGAAACTGCAGTCGGAATATTATAACATTCGCTTTTAAAAAGCGTATATATATATATATATATATATATATATATATATATATATCTTTTAAGATTTATTATTCAATGCAAAGACGACAAAAAGGAAACAGCAAGAGATAAGTGTCCAACTGTGGGTAATTTGAGTTCCGCAGCTGTCACCCACCTCTGAAATCTTTCGTGCTTCGCATGTGATTAAGGTTTTAATCTTTTGCCGAGTCAGAAGTTGCAAAGATGTCCAAAGTCTTGTAGGCGGGGAGAGGCAGGTGGAAAATAACTAGTTAGACCGATTATACTGCACAGATTTGAGCTTAGACTTTAGTTGAACCTTTCAACGTTTGACAATTCTAAAATTGAGAGAGCTTCAATTATTTCGGTTTCAATGAAGTTGTTCAAAGATGTGTGACATATGAAATGGTAATAAATAAATATTACGAATGAACAGAAGCCCCAATTGTTTGTCTGAGAACATTACAACTACAATTTCCGAACTTCTTTCAATATGTTTCTCTGTCCCTTCCTCTTTGTTAGCCCGTCTCCTTGTTTCTGCCACCCTGTCGGCTGGGGCTTTAGAATGCACCGACTGCACTTCTGCAGAGGGGTAATACTCCCCCAATGGGGCCACCTGTTGGCCGTGGGTGGCGACCCGTGACGCTTAAGGATAGAGCCCAGGTGGATGAGCAGTTCATGACATGCAATACTCCACTTTGTCCCTATCTTGGGCTAGACGGGTGGTCAGACAGGCCCCCTCTGATCAATCGGCTGGTCACGTCAAGCCCTAACACCTATATGATTTTCCCAACCCTATTGCCCTTATGGCAAGCCCGAACCCCTTTTTATCATATGGGTGCTAGAAGGCGGTGGCTGTGGGTCTACATGTCCTGGGAATGACGTTAAACTCTATCTGATGGTGAGGTTCCAGTTTTGGAGGTTTGGGGAATGTGGAGCACACCCTTCATCACCATTGCTCCCTGGTCCACTCTGACCCGGAGTGGTAGTACCTGTTAGGGTCCCATCTATGGGTTAAATAGAAAAATGTATTAAAAAAAAAAATTGTATTATCCATTAAGAATTGATTTATTTCAAAACTTTATCGGCATTAAATGACCCACTGAGGTTGATATGCCGTAAAACAAACCCAAACCCAATCCTTGTTTCTGCTATCTATACATTCCCTATCACTTTCGCTTCCTCTTTCTTTGGTCCACACATTCTTTCTCTATGTACACCAATTTCCATTTATGTCTATTATTTATAGATGAACAGGTGTTCTGCAGTAGGTATGTCCAAAGCTTAGATTACACTGATAGGAGTCTACAATTTAATGAAACCCACTTGTGATCGAACCTGTTACTCAAGATTAACATGTATTTAATATTCTCAGCTTTTAGGTATTCCATCATGGTGTAACGATTAGCAAGTGAGTCTGAATAGCGAGAATTACTTCCAATGCATACTTCCAATGCATTTATGTAGTAAAATTACTTCCAATGCATTTATGTAGTGCATGTTCCAATGCATTTATGTAGTAAAATCCTTCCAATGCATTTATGTACAGTAAGCATTTACTTCCAATGCATTTATGTACTAAAATCAGTTCCAAAATGCATTATGTAGTAGCATTTATGTAGTGCATTTATGTAAAATTACTTCCAATGCATTTATGTAGTAAAATTACTTCAATGCATTTATGTAGTAAAATCAGTTCCAATGCATTTATGTATTAAAATTACTTCCAATGTGCATTTATGTAGTAAATTACTTCCAATGCATTTATGTAGTTAAAATCAGTTCCAATCTTCCAATGCATCTATGTATTAAAATTACTTCCAATGCATTATGTAGTAAAATACTCCAATGCTCTATGTACCAAAATGCATTTATGTAGTAAAATCCAATGCATTTATGTAGTAAAATTACTTCCAATGCATTTATGTAGTAAAATTGACTTCCAATGCATTTATGTAGTTAAAATCAGTTCCAATGCATTTATGTATTAAAATTACTTCCAATGCATCTATGTATTAAAATTACTTCCAATGCATTTATGTAGTAAAATTATTCAATTTCAATGTAGTAAAATCAGTTCCAATGCATTTATGTAGTAAATTACTTCCAATGCATTATGTTAAATCATTCCAATGCATTTATGTGTAATCAGTTCCAATGCATTTATGTAGTAAAATTACTTCCAATGCATTTATGTAAAATCTTCAATGCATTTATGTAGTAAATTACTTCCAATGCATTTATGTAGTAAAATTACTTCCAATGCATTTATGTAGTAAAATCAATTCCAATGCAGTTCCATTTATGTAGTAAAATTACTTCCAATGCTTTATGTAAAAATAGTTCCAATGCATTTATGTATAAAATCTTCCAATGCATTTTATGTACTAAATCTTCCAATGCATTTATGTAGTAAATTACTTCCAATGCATTTATGTGTAAAATCAGTTCCAATGCATTTATGTAGTAAATTATTCCACATTCTTCCAATGCAATGCATTATGTACTAATCTTCCAATGCATTTATGTAGTAAAATTACTTCCAATGCATTTATGTAGTAAAATCAGTTCCCAATGCATTTATGTAGAATGCATTTATTAGTAAAATTACTTCCAATGCATTTATGTAGTAAAATCAGTTCCAATGCATTTTATGTATTAAAATTACTTCCAAAGCATTATGTATTAAATTATTCCAATGCATTATGTAGTAAAATTACTTCCAATGCATTTATGTAGTAAATCAGTTAAATTCATTCCAATGCATTTATTGTAGTAAAATTACTTCCAATGCATTTATGTAGTAAAATTACTGCCAATGCATTTATGTAGTAAAATCAGTTCCAATGCATTTATGTAGTAAAATCAGTTCCAATGCATTATGTAGTAAAATTTCCAATGCATTTATGTAGTAAAATTACTTCCAATGCATTTATGTAGTAAAATCAGTTCCAATGCATTTATGTAGTAAAATTACTTCGCAATGCATTCTTCCAATGCATTTATGTACTAAAATCAGTTCCAATGCATTTATGTAGTAAAAATTACTTCCAATGCATTTATGTAGTAAAATTCAGTTCCAATGCAATTCTTCCAATGCATTTTATGTAGTAAAATTACTTCCAATGCATTTATGTAGTAAAATCAGTTCCAATTCATTTATGTATAAAATTACTTCCAATGCATTTATGTAGTAAAATTACTTCCAATGCATTTATGTAGTAAAATTACATTCCAATGCATTCCAATGCATTTATGTAGTAAAAATTAATGCATTTATGTAGTAAAATTACTTCCAATGCATTTTGTAGTAAAATTACTTTCCAATGCATTTATGTAGTTAAAATCAGTTCCAATGCATTTATGTAGTAAAATTACTTCAATGCATGTATTAAAATTACTTCAATTCATCATGTAGTAAAATCTTCCAATGCATTTATGTAGTAAAATTACTTCCAATGCATTTATGTAGTAAAATCAGTTCCAATTCATTTATGTAGTAAAATCAGTTCCAATGCATTTATGTAGTAAAATCAGTTCCAATGCATTTATGTAGTAAAATTCATTTCCAATGCATTTATGTAGTAAAATTACTTCCAAATGCATTTAAAAATTACTTCCAATGCATTTATGTAGTAAAATTCTTCCAATGCATTTATGTACAGTTCCAATTTATGTAGTAAAATCAAATGCATTTATGTAGTAAAAATGCAACTTCAATGCATTATGTAGTAAAATTACTTCCAATGCATTTATGTAGTAAAATTACTTCCAATGCATTTATGTAGTAAAACTTCCAATGCATTTATGTAGTAAAATTACTTCCAATCATTTATGTAGTAAAATCAGTTCCCAATGCATTTATGTAGTAAAATTCAATGCATTAATGCATGTGTAAATCAGTTCAGTAGTAAAATTACTTCCAATGCAATTTAAGTTAAAACTTCCAATGCATTTATGTAGTAAAATCAGTTCCAATGCATTTATGTAGTAAAATCAGTTCCAATGCATTTATGGTAGTAAAATCAGTTCAATGCATTTATGTAGTAAATTACTTCCAATGCATTTTATGTAGTAAAATTTCCAATGCATTTATGTAGTAAAATTACTTCCAATGCATTTATGTAGTAAATTCACTTCCAATGCATTTATGTAGTAAAATTTTCCAATGCATTTGTAGTAAAATCAGTTCCAATGCATTTATGTAGTAAAATCAGTTCCCAATGCATTTATGTAGAAAAATCAGTTCCAATGCATTTATGTAGTAAAAATTACTTCCAATGCATTTTGTTGTAAATTACTTCTAATTATTATTTATGTAGTAAAATTACTTCCAATGCATTTATGTAGTAAAATCAGTTCCAATGCATTTATGTATAAAATCATTTCCAATACATTATGTAGTAAAATACTTCCAATGCATTTATGTAGTAAAATTACTTCCAATTGCATTTATGTAGTAAAATCAGTTCAATGCATTTATGTAGTAAAATTTCCAATGCATTTAAAAATTACTTCCAATGCATTTATGTAGTAAAATCAGTTCCAATGCATTTATGTAGTAAAATTACTTCTAATGCATTTATGTAGTAAAATCAGTTCCAATGCATTTATGTAGTGCATTTATGTAGTAAATTACTTCCAATGCATTTATGTAAATTACTCCAATGCATTTATGTATAAAATCAGTTCCAATGCATTTATGTAGTAAAATTACTTCCAATGCATTAATGTAGTAGTAATCAGTTCCAATGCATTTATGTAGTAAAATTACTTCCAATGCATTTATGTAGTAAAATTACTTCCAATGCATTTATGTAGTAAAATTACTTCCAATGCATTTATGTAGTAAAATCAGTTCCAATGCATTTCCAATACGATTTTCTGCACTGTATTTTTTTTTTATATGGCTTTAAGCCGACAATTTTTGGAGGACATGTGCTTAGTTATAGCAAGATGTATATATATATCAGTGTGTGTGTAAGAGTGTGTATGTGTGTGTCTGTGTGTGTCTGTGTGTGTGTGTGTATGCACAATTCAACAATCTTTTTTTAATAAATTCTTTGATACAGCCTTGATTTATACCCTTGTTATATTTTCATTTAGCTTTTATTGAGAATTCTGAGGTGTAGGGGTTATCGTCCTTGTCTACGAGCCTCTGTATCGAACCAACCAATCATGAGCCAGCATACTTTGGCACTTATCTACACGCACACACACACATAGTTGTCCACGCACACATACACACACACACACATAGTTATGTACACACATGCACACATTATATATACTTATCTGCACACACACAATATTTAGTTATATCTATCCAAAGACTATATATATATTTATACCTATCTACACATACACACACACTTTATTAATTATGCAAAAATGGAAGGTGAAGATCATATATTTCGTAAACATACGCGCATATAAAAATTAACGGTTAATAATATCATATTCACACATTCACTATACACTTAACATCTTTCATTTTGTCCCTCACATAAACATTACTTAACAGTGTCCTGAAGATGGTACAATATACCGAAATGCTTAAGTATTGACACTAAAAATTGTTTCCTGATCGAAACATCCTGTGTTTGTTATATTTAAAAAATATTTTCTTCTCATATTGTCGGATTAATTTCCTCACCGTATTTCCATATATATATATATATAATATATATATATATATACCTATCTACACACACACACACACACACACACACACATTTGTATATTTATCTAAGCACACACACACATAATATAAAAAAATAAAAAATATATAAATTTAGGTTAAGTATTTTTTGTTTAAATTAAACTCCTGAAATATAAATTAAAAAAATATTATTGCCCTTTATATATGTACTAGAAAGGGCTACCCGATGTCACCCGGGTAGAGGGGGGATTTTTATTTAAGTTAGTTTAGCAGGTCCATTATTACTGAATCGTGAGTTGGATCCTTGCAAGATGCCACATTAAAATCCCCACGTAAAAAAAGACCTTGCTGAGTTGGCGAGCGTCAGTATTGAACCCAGAACCTTCTGAGCTAAAACCACCCTTATGTGTCTTATGTGTCTTATAGGCAGCTGAAATATTTGAACTCTGAGGACTAAGAACTGATAGTTTATAACATTACTTTAGAATGGAAATTGGAAATTCATGAGGGGTCACCCCAGTTTAATTTAGGGCCAATCCCGCTATTTCTGGAGAAATAGAAAGACATTATGAATTTATGGAATCGGTTATCAAAGAATAATTCCATTATTTCTCACCAAAGAAGAAACAACTTAAGTTTACCCAGGAAGATCTATATATTAATACGCATGATCCTTAATTGTACAACCGTTAGCATCTTGCAACACCCTGTGATTGAAAATAAGACTGTCCAAGATGAAATGCAAAATGTAAATCCTGTCTATATACTAATACTCTTGTTCCTTTATATCTCGACCATTTTCATCTTGCAACACCCTCTGGTTAAAAATGAGACCATCCAAATTGTCCAAGATGTAATGCAAAAATGTAAATCCTGTCTATATACTAATACTCTTGTTCCTTTATATCTCGACCATTTTCATCTTGCAACACCCTCTGGTTAAAAATGAGACCATCCAAATTGTCCAAGATGTAATGCAAAAATGTAAATACTGATTATCTGCTGTTGCTTATCCGATGAATTCTTATTTCTTATGAATGTCATCACCTCATCTAAATAATGGACCATTCCATTTTTATTATAAAGAAAGAAAGGGAAGAAAATGGACAACAGTATTAATTATGTAAACCAATTTTAGGTTAAATTGAACTTAACGGACCTAAATTCCACCATCGTATGTCACCCCGCCAAATGAAAAAAAAAATCAGGGAATTAACTGAAATTAATGAAATTTTCAGTGCTAATATATTAATGAATAAAAGATATAATACATCAGTTATTTTATTTAAAAACTCTTACATTTTTTCAGGTCAGTTGACTTTGAACCACGTATCGTTGAGGCGTAACTCAGATTCTCAAAGATACTTGGTTCAAAGTTAACTGAATAAAAGATATAATGCACCAGTTATTTTATTTAAAAACTTACATTTTTTCAGGTCAGTTTGCTTTGAACCATACATCTTTAATAATCTGTGTTATGCCTCAAAGATACGTGGTTCAACACAGATTCTCAAAGATACGTGGTTCCAAGTTAACTGACCTGAAAAAATGTAAAAGTTTTTAGATAAAATAACTGGTGCATTATATCATTTATTCATTAATATATCAACACGGAAAATTTCATTAAATTCAGTTAATTATCTGATTTTTGGTATTTTTTTTCTTTCGGTGGGATGAGATACGATGGTGGGATTTAGGTCCGTTAAGTTTCAATTCAACCAAATTTTATTATTAATTGAGGTCTACATAAAAATAGAATAATGGATAATGTAACGTAAATAACTGGGCAATGATATAGTTTTGTTACAGACAAACAATCTCCATTATAATAAGATGTGTCTTATAGGCAGCAGCCAAAATATTCAAAGAATTTATAGTTTATAACATGACTTTAGAATGGAAATTGGAAATTCATGAGTGGTCACCCCAGGTTAATTTAGGGCCAATCCTGCTATTTCGGTGAAATGGAAAGACATTATGAATCTATGAAATCGGTTGTCAAAATAAGATTTCCAAAAATTCTGCTAATTCTCGCCAAAGAAGAAAAGATTGAAGTTTACCTAGAAACATCTATATATTATTTCTCTGAATTTTTTTAGATGAGGTTTGATAATTTGTATTATTTGGATTATTCGGGCTATTGTCCTCATCTTTATTGTTATCTACACTATTTCTCTGATATTTTTAGATGAGGCTTGATAATGTGTATCATTTGTATTATTTGGACTATTGTCCTCATCTTTATTGTTATCTACACTATTTCTCTGAATTTTTGAGATGAGACTTGATAATTTGGATTATTTGGATTATTCGGGCTATTGTCCTCGTCTTTATTGTTATCTACATAATTTCTCTGAATTTTTTAGATGAGACTTGATAATTTGTATTATTTGGATTATTCGGGCTATTGTCCTCGTCTTTATTGTTATCTGTACTTTATGTAATTATGTATATATCTTTAGTTATTTAAAATTCTTTGTGAACACTAAAAATTTTTTTTCATATGAAAATGTTCTCAGGTTTTATAATTAATAAGAAAAAAATAACATATTAGTTTATCTTTAGTGCAAAATTTTTTCCCTTATTCTAACAACAACATGAAAAAAATATTTAGAAAAAAATTAAAATCAAAAACTATTTTAGTATAAAAACGTGTTTTTGTTTTGTCTGAAATTCTAATGTAAAAGACGATATGCAAGTAGAATTTTGGATTGTAAATATTCTTTGATTTTTTTGCGTTCTTTCATTTTTTTTTGTTTGTTTTCATTCTTCTAATCTTTGTGTTACATAGTTAGTAGATCCCTAATGCTTTTATAAGGTATTGTAGAAATCATAATGGCGATTAGTATAGCTGATGGCCTTGAGAGTGAGTGACAGCGTTTGACCTCACTCTGACCTTGCGTTCTGGGGATGAATCGTGAGAACCGGAACCCCGATAGAAGGCCCTCTTCCGGTTTAAGGATACTAAGTAAGTTAGAGTCAGTTAGAACTTAGAAGCCGAGCTAGCAACATGTAAGCCTCATCTGCGCAGATTGTCTGGGTGAGGATTTATGAATAAAGTAACATCAACGTAAATCGAAGTCTTGTGTTTATTACTAAAAACTAACAATGACACAAGGCTTCTGATAAGGAATGATCCCCAACAGAAACCAGACCCGGAATCCTCAATAGAAGACCAGACAAGACCTTAGAAGACATACCAGACCAAGATAGAAGAAGCAAAGCCGGCCAGAAGAATAGACGACAGAGTAAGAAGTAAGAGAGGTATATAACATATAGATATTTAAGAGGTATGCAATAATCGTAAATAATCTTTGATATTGTATTTACCGCTAAAGTTGGTTTCAATTTGGTAAGGTATTACTCCGTATTCCCATAGTCGATCCTGTCGTGCTGTTGCTGCTCGTTTAGTCCGTGTTCGTGTTCGCCAATTTCGTGATGCCTCCGACACTGGTTTAGGTGTTGGGGTATTTTTCTTTGAGGGTTTTTTATTTCTCCTTTTGATACATTTGGGATCCCTGGAAAAAAAAACAAAAGAAGAAATGAAAGATATTGTAAATATCTAATCTAGTCTGCTCCACATCCGGTTGAATATTATATAAAACAATTCAAATCTTTTCTCAATAGAACACCACAAAGGTAGGAGACGGATTTTATCTTCTCAAATAGCTTATACCATAATTATATTAACTAGCAAATATATGCACCCTCAGGGTGCAAGTATCTAAGTTTTCATGTAATAAAATATTGTATCAAATTAGAAACGCTAATGAAACTAAATAAGAATGCAGATAAAAAGATTTGAAACAGAGGTGGGTATAATCGAAAAATAGAACAACTGAAATTTACTCTTCCATCATTCTCGTCTTTCATTGTTAGTTTTTTCTAATTTAAGTATTTAGTTAAAAGAGGAAGTAAAGAATAAAATGACAGTTATCTTTTCTTGTTAATGGATTTCATTTAAGATTCATTGAAGAGATTTTTGCTTATATTAATTAAAATAAAATCAAACAGTTAGAAATCAATAATACTAAGCACATATTTATTAAAATTACATTTTTAATATCAATATGCAAATTAGCCTTCCCGTTCACACTGTAAACTGCTATTTTGTTGTATATATAAATACAATTGCATGTTATTAGTATGTAGATATGGTTAACAGTATTAATAATGTAAAACAATTTTATTAATAATTGAGGTTAAAATAAGGATAAATTCATGGTGAATGTGACGTCAATTACTAAGGGAATTGTGACTTGAATAGTGTTTTAGTTTCGGTTACAGACAGGAAAACAGCCAATCTTCATTATAATAAGATTTGATGCTTCAAAAGAGTCCAATAATAGATGAGGAAAACTTTCCATTAGGTACTTCTTTCTCAAAAAAAAAATTTTTTATCCTTTATTTTTTTTGTTATTTTTTCAATTTTGAGAGAGGTCCTTGGAAAGGATTTTTTCTTTTATTCCACTCATCTCATTCATTTTATTTCATTTTGCCAGTAATTCTTAACTATATATATATATATATATATATATATATATATATATATATATATATATATATATATATATATATCATTATTAAATACAGAACTTAATAATAATAATAATTAGAAATTTAAAAATAATTAATCGTAAAATAAAATATATAAAAACTCCTTTTCTAAAATATTAACATATTCCGCTCATAACTTTTTCACTTTATATATAAAAACTAATTACAGTAAATATCTAATCATTTATGAATCACAGAACTTAAAAATAAAATTTAAATAATAAAAACATTTAATCGTAAAAAATTCCTTTAATAAAAGTCTTTTGAATTCCAACCGTCACATTTCTTAACACCCATCCCCTTCCGTTTAAATTGTTTTCGCCTTGTTGCCAACATCTCAAAAATTCGCTACATTTATTGATAAAAGATATACATGGAACATGACCGACATATATATGGCGCGAAATGTCCACGTTGGTGAATATTGTAACGTCTTTCGTTTTTTGCAGTATTAAGGTTTTTGTTTTGTAAACTCATTTTGACTTTCCTCTCCGACCCAAACAACTACGGGAGTGAATGAGCTCTGATGATGATTTTTGTAAAATCGAAATATTGATCAATATCAGCTATGATTATATTATAAATTGTTTTCTTCTTTAACAGCATTGTGTGATGTTTTCATTCCAC
This sequence comes from Doryteuthis pealeii, assembly GCA_023376005.1. Classification (NCBI taxonomy): domain Eukaryota; kingdom Metazoa; phylum Mollusca; class Cephalopoda; order Myopsida; family Loliginidae; genus Doryteuthis; species Doryteuthis pealeii. The sequence continues at coordinate 3,242 of JALAJA010000269.1, read as the reverse complement.
CTTTTCTTACTCATATATATATATATATACTCTGAAAGGCCATCGGAGAGAGGTAAGACCCGTCCTTAAAAGGGTAACCTGGGTTGAACACTAAACTGCATCTGATGGTGAGGCTACTGTTCTAGATCTCTTGATAGTGTAGAGCAGGGGTTCCCAACCTTTTTCAGCTCATACATGTTTATATATTTGTTTAATTATGTGGAGAAAGGTAGAAAAACACGGGATGTTATGGAAACTGGATGTTTATTGCCGACAATGCAACGTTTCGGTCTCTTAATTAGACCATCTTCAGGACTTGGATACAGTACTCGCTTCGATTATGGACATTCTCAAAATGCTGAAAACAGAAGGTCGTCAGTATGGAGAGGGGTGGTTGGGGGTGGTTAGTGGATTTTCTTCTCACTAGATGGGGAGTGTCAGAATGGTGGATGGTGGTACCACAGGTGTTGGTCTAGAAAATTGGATTGTTGAGGATTGGTTAACTGAATATGTGTATGTGTGTGTGTGTGTCTGTTTAATTGTTTTTCGTTCATGTGTATATGTGTTGGGGAACTGGATTTGTCGTTAAGTTATATGTGTGTGGTTGATATGTTAGATTTATTTATTTAAAAAAAAATTTTTTTTATAAAGGGGTATAGGGTAATATTTGTTAAAATCGTAAGTGAGCATATGTATAATGTTATATATTATTATTATTATTTACTCCTTTTGAGTTTTCACATCAGTGTTAGCTGATGGTCTTTCACTGGAGTCTGAGTGACAGCAAGTCTCCTCAGGTCTCCAGGATTCTTCTGAGTATTCTGGCAGATTGCAGCAGTGCAGTGTTCTGAATGGTTTCAATCCTTCCTCTGATATCCAAACTTTCCAGACCCTTTTCTAATCCTTTTGGGACTGTTCCAAGTGCACCAACTACAATTGGTATCACTTTCACTTTCATATTCCATAACTTTTTCAGTTCTCTGGCAAGGTCCAGATATTTGTCCATTTTTATTATTATTATTATTATTATTATTATTATTATTATTATTATTATTATTATTATTATTGTTTAATTATGTATTGCTGTACCATTTGTAATTACTCTATGTATACATGTCTTGCATGTATTTCCCCGTTTACTCTTATAACTTCTTTGTCAGAATATTTATTGTACTTATATGTACCCACGTTGGAAGGTCAATCTAAGCCCCACCCTGCTGGCTGGGGTGTTAGAATGCAACGACTGCACCTCTGCAGAGGGGTAAGACTCCCCCAAATGAGGCCACATGTTGGCCGTGTGTGGTGACCTGTGATGCTTAAAGAGAGAGAGAAAGAGATAGATAGAGATAGAGAGAGAGAGAGAGAGAGAGAGCAGAGAGAGAGAGAGAGAGAGAGAGAGAGAGAGAGAGAGAGAGAGAGAGAGAGAGAGAGAGAGAGAGCAGAGAAGAGAGAGAGAGAGAGAGAGAGAGAGAGAGAGAGAGAGAGAGAGAGAGAGAGAGAGAGAGAGAGAGAGAGAGAGAGAGAGAGAGAGAGAGAGAGAGAGAGAGAGAGAGAGAGAGAGAGAAGAGAGTGAGAGGGGGAGCCAGCAAGTACCAGAAAGCATCACAGTTTGTGTGCATTCAGTGCACCAAAGACTGTCACTCAAGAATTGGCCTGCAGGTCACTTGCGTAGATGCAGATAAAAATTATTTATTTTATTTATTTATTTATTTTTGGACACTACGCCATCGTCCTTAGTGAACAGAAAGCATCCAATAATAATAAGTTCAATGTAGATTTTTTTTTCTTACTTTTTACGACACTTTTTTCTTTTTCTGTGACTCCTTTTGTTGTTTTTTTTTCTTGGTTTTCGTTTCGTCGCTGGTTCGGAAATCTTTCGGGCGTGTCTCACATTCGGATCATCCACTTGGACTTCAATGTTGTTGTGCCACATTTTCATAAGATCATCAACGTCATCATCCGTTAATGCAATGTCGTTGATGAAACCCGCTGGCGAAGAAGAAAAAAGAAGATTTTTATTAGAAACCATAGAAAAACATTTCTATCTTAACAAAGAAACAAACATTGCAGATTTTCTTAAATCTAAAATATCTTATTATAATGGAGATTGTGGGTTTGTCTGTCTGTAACCGAAACTATATTACTATACAAGTCACAATTCCTTCGTTATTTACATCATATTCTCCATGATTTTATTTTTATTTAAACCTCAATTATTAATAAAATTGTTTTACATTACTTACACTGTTGACCATATCTACATGATATTTTCCACGTACCCCACTTGTACGGGTCAGGCACAAGGCCCTATTTATGTGGGACCACCCACAAGCCGAGACTCATGGAGTGGCAGGTGAAAAATTGCATCGATCCCGTCGGCATTCCCCCTCAAGGGGGGCGCCTCAGGCACTGGGCAATAAACCCAGCCCTGCCCCTTTAAATCGAGGGGGCAGGTGTTGCCTGGGGGGGATGGCCCCCTGGGATCGACGCCGTTAATTATATCAATGGTCCAGAGGCCGAAGCCACTGTTGACCATATCTACATACTAATAACATGCAATTGTATTTATATATACAACAAAATAGAGGTTTACAGTATGAATGGGAAGGCTAATTTGCATATTGAACTTAAAAAATTGATTTTGATAAATATATGCTTAGTATTATTGATTTCTAATTGTTTGGTTTTATCTTATTGAATATGAGCAAAAATCTCTTCAATAAATCTTAAAAGAAATCCCTTAACAAGAAGAAATAACTGTAATATTATTATTTACTTCCTATTTTAGCTAAACATTTTAATTAGGAAAATTTACCAATGAAAGACGGGAGTAACGGAAAATGATGGAAGAGTTAGTTTTGAAGTTGTTCTATTTTTCAATCATACCCCCTCTGTTCAAAATCTTTTTATCTACATTCTTATTCAGTTTCATTAGCCTTTCTAATTTAATATGATATTTTCTTATAAAATTTAACTAAAATACTTGCACCCTACGGAGGGTACATATATTTGCTAGTATATATAAATATCTCCTCTCAGTGGGGTTCTCGCATGTCTTTATCTTGTGTTTCTAGAATCTGGCCCTTTTCGTTATATAATTCCAAAGAATTCTAGTTATTTTCGTTACATCGATGATATTTTACTCATCTACCCACAAGAACTTGACATAAAAAAGATTACTGATAGCCTAAATAAAATTGAACACACCATAAAATTTACGCATGAATTAGAATCCAATAATTCTTACCTTTTTTTGATCTCTC